>JANAVB010016196.1:8549073-8558425 GCA_029216955.1 Iris pallida | reverse complement strand
GGCTCTCTAATTTTATATTAAATATTGTGTCTTTATTTGTATTTGGGTGTGCGAAGATTTCGGGTGTGATAGAGAGTTGGATGGTGGTGGAATGGTTTTGGTGTAGTATGTGTGTGTTTGTATTGAGAGAGTATAGGTGTGAGTGGTAGAGAGAGGGATTATATGGAGAGTTAGAGTGTTAGAGGGAGATTGAGAGAATGGGGAGGGGGAGGTATCTGCTGCTAACCAGCAGCAGTAGGAGTATCAGTCCCCACACAGGGCACTAATTTGGGGTGGTCTGAACAGTCCCCACAGGGGACTGTTTTGGACAGCAGCATAACCTGCTACATTCAGCAGTGAAGGGGAGAGGGGATCAGTCCCTTAGTGCTCTAATAGCCTTAGCATGCAGTAGCAGTTTTACACACTGATGTGCAGTGTATGAGGGGAGGACAGCCCCATGGGCAGCCTAGGCACCAGATATCAGCCGTTGGTTAAACCATTCATTCACATGTTCATCCACTCTTTTTATTCATTCATTCATCTCATCTCCTTGCACATACAAACTAATACAAGTTCAACCCATCCTCAATGTGACAGCCCACAATCGAAACCCCATTCATCCTTCCATTCCATTCATTAAATCAATGCATCCATCCATCTATCCATATTCCATTATCCGCCCCATATACATATTCATTCATATCCACCATTCGCTCAACCCATTCATATATCCATTCATATATATCCACTCATATCACCATTCACATATGCATTCACCCAATTATCAATTCAGTCCCATATATTGTGTGAGTGAGTGAGTGAGTATTGTGTGTGAGTGTTTAGCTAAAGTTAGAATAATACATGTAAGGTAATGTTGGGATAACCAACATGTGTCCTAAGATGGATTAGATGTCTAGGAAACCCATATTTCTTGGTAGGTAAACCCTAGATAGGATAGTATCTAGCTACCCTAAGGAGCCTAGGCTAGTATCTTGAGAATTAGCGGGGTTTCCTTTGTAATGGGCAAGGTATCGGAAATACCTTGTAAAGGGTAATGTAGGTAATTGCCTATAGCTAAGGTAAGTGGTTTAGGGTTTAAGACATAGTTAGAAATTGTTTGTCTTGGTTGGTAATGGTCAGAAATAGTGCTCCTAGACTAGTTTTGACTTCGGTTGACCATTTTGACCAAAAGTTAACAAAAGTCAATCGAGAGTCAAACTTAGCCTATAAGTGACTAGAATTGACCGAAACCAAACCAGAGTTGACCAGTTGACTGAAATTCAACAGTTGGTCAACATTAGCCTAGTTTGACTCAGTGTTGACCAGAGTTGACCAAAGTTGACTTTTTGACCAAAAGTTAACTGTAAGTCAACCCTTGACCCAGATTGACCTAGTTTGACTTGGATTGACTTCATGTGACCTTGTTTGACCTTGGTTGTCCTAGTGTGACCTAGTTTGTCTCAGTATGACCTAGTATGACCTAGTTTAGCTTGGTGTGACTTAGTTTGACCTAGTTTTGACATTAGACTTGCACATCATGACTAGATTATCATTCCTTTCATTATTAAATCCTGTTTAGATTCATGGTATCTCATCTTTAGGTCTGTGATTACTCTGAGCATCTGTTCACCTTATCATCTCAGGAACATAGGCGAGTACATTCACTGATAGTTTTCATTGTCTTGATATCTACTATATCCGATTCAGTGGTAGTGTCTTGCATGATTTCCAGACACGATAGTTCTCGGACTAGTTGTAACACCCTAGTTTCTAAAATGAGGGTAATTTTTAAATTTTGTATTTTAATTTATTTAATTATGATATTTAAATGATAATATAATTTTTGGTAATTTTTAATTATTTTAAAACTGTTTTAAATTATGACTTATGATTTTGGTGTTTGACTAGTGTAACCTTAGAGCCTAGCCATGTGATTAGGATATTTGACTAGTACATTATAGCCTAGAGGGTATTTTGGTCATTTTAGGATTTATTTAAATTTATTATAATTTATGGGAATTTGTGTGTTTTTGATGTTAATTAATTATGGCTATGTGTTATGTTAGTCATGACTAGTTGAGACTTGTAGACTAACCTAGAACTAACCCTAGTTGGTAACCCTAGTCTAACTCTAGTCAACCTACTTTCAGTCATTAGAGATTGGTCTTAAGGTAGGAAGGATTACTTTAAGTAAAACTAGTTCATGACTTGTGGCATAAGTCAATGACTTATGATTTATCAATTTTGAGACTTGTGATTAAGCCATAGGCCCATGACTTAGGCCCAAAACCAAATTAAACCTACCCATGGCAGCCAACCTAGGGATTCCCTACCCCTATTTAATGTCTCTTTCATTTAGGGTTGGCCTCTCTTGGAAATAGATCTCAAGTTTAGAAGGAGGTAAATCCCCAACCTTAGAAATTCCTATTTAATTCATTTTAGCTCCTTTTTAGTCCTAGTCTTTTGCAATAGGATCTAATTTATGTTTATATACTGATTTTAGAGGAGCACCTCAGTTTGTATGCAATTTGGAGATTTGGAGTTGCCATTTGGAATCCCCTCTTTGAAGCTTTTCTTGAGTTTTGATACTCAATAGGTAAATCATCTAAACTCATAGTTTTTCCTGATTTCTTTGCATATAAGGTTAGGTTTTAGGGTTTCCTAGCTATCCCCAAAATTTAGGCACAATTCATATCCATTTCGTGTCCATATCGGACACGTATCATAGTGATACACTAGGTGTTCGTAGAAATGCCACAGGAATTTATTTTCATATTTTTGAAATGTAATTACATGGATTTGTAGATCTTGATGTGTGTGCCAATATTTGTGAAGGTGTCATAGTATTTTGTGTCCTTTTGTGTCGTATTTTTGTACGTGGACACGCTGCACGAGCCCGTAGGCCGTGTCCTGCCTATCGGGGGCTAGAACTCGTGATACAGGACACGTCGAGACATAATTTTTTGTGTGAGCCTAGGGGCAATGTCTGCGACCGTGCTCCCAATATTTGGGAGCACCTCGTGGAGTGTGCGTGGCGCAATCGCCCCTGCACTGGTCGTACGAGCCACGCGCGGGCTGGTGCACGAGTGCACAAACACCACTGATACGCATGTCGTATCGTGTCTGTGGGACTCGTAGACACGGTGCAGTATGTGTCAGACCTAGGTCTATCCTAGGTGAACCCTTGGACACGAGCACGTGTCGTGTCGTGTCGTGTGTCACGTGTTATACGCGCGTGCACGTGTACACGACGGTTAATAGTGCACAGTACGTGTCTGTGTTCATGCATCTATTTGGACACGACTTGTGTCCAATTTTTGGACACGAGATAACTCTTAGGACCCCTACACTATGCTACATTATGTACTAACTTGTTAATTATTAATTTGATGGTTTTTGGGTTCGAATTCTCGAATTTCCCAATAGGGGACTGATACGGCTGATACCCTGATTTAATGTTTTTGTTTTCCTGAAATCGATTCCTTTTTCCTGATTTTTTATGTTTAAATATCAGAGTTTGTTTCACCAACATGTGTATTTTAAGCTAATTGATTGTGGGATTGTGTGGGGTGTTTGATAATTGGGTTCAATGAAGTTTTTATGTTTTGATACCATAGGCAAATACTAGAAAACTGAAAGTTAATTCTTTTCCTGATTTTTAAATTGTTTTATTAAATGATAGATGCTGTTAGTTGTAGTAATTAGCTCACCTACCTGTGTGTTGATATGTAATGTGTAGTTGTGTTGTAGTTTTGGTTTGAGAACCATAGGTTAGTTCATGTTTATTCGAATCCATGATAGGGGTTGAACCTATAGAGTTAACTGAGATTTCCCATAATTGAATTTGAGATGGATTTACACTGTTGGGTAAATCTAAAACCTGTCACTTGTGTAATCCTAGGATATCACACTTATTCCCTGTCATAGGTTTCAGAAATCTGAAACCTGGGATTAAATTCCTAATTTATTCACTCACATTGCTATGTATATAACACATCCTATACACTCTCACACATTGTTTCATTGCTAACACACACACACACTCCCTAAAACCTGTCACTTGGGTTTGGGATTGAATTCCTAAATCATCTCCTTGACACACTGATTTTTCTAGTTTTCTCTCACTTTCACTGTTTGTATTTCTTTTACACTCACACACACATAACAGGTAGCTCCTCCTATACATATACACACACACACAAAATCCCTATTTACTGTCACACACAAGTCAAAATTACACACCACACACATTCTGAGATTTATACACACAAATGACATACACATATATGCTTGTGCACACACACATTTGACCTCCTATTTATTATCACACACTGTTACTCTTATTCACTCACACATTGCACTCCTCTCTCACACACTCCTACACATATGCCTACACATCTAAATGACACACACACACACACACACAAGCCCTCATATTATCACACACACACTATGGTACTTGAGACACTAAGACACTGTCACTTTGAATATATGTACCTGCTATATTGATACCTATATTGTATCATATAAGAGTTTAGGTTTAGCCTTAGTAATATCTATTGTGATGTTTATTTTGCTATGATATTTGGTAGGACTGTGAGTGTGAGATAGGTTATTGTGTTGGTAGTGGATAGTATGTTAGCCATAGTGTTAAGGTTAGATTTGAGGTTGTCTTGTGGTATAGGCTTAGACTATAGGCTTTTCATGAGTCTTAGTTTAGCCTATAGTTTGGTTGTAGGTTTGGGTGGTATAGTGTTAGCTTGTATAGGTTAGATAGTCTAGTGTAATTCCTATTAGGCTTGTGTGGTATTTAGCTAGTTGACCTAGAATTGACTGGTTAAGCCAGGTTTGACCAACCTAGACTAGTTTGACTTATTTAGACTAGAACTGACCTAGTTTGACTGTTAGTGTTGACTAGAGTTGACCAAAGGTTGACTTTAGCCTAGTTTGACCTAAACTTCACGTAGATGCCTTGTAGCAGTCTATTTTCTTATTTTAGACTTGTTGTGACTTGTACTGTTCTATAAGAGACAGACACCACTCCTCGGACAGTATATTCTCTTCGGACGTTCAGGATACCAGGCGAGTACATTCTCTGATCATTTTATATCCTGCTTAGAATTATTTCCTACTTTAAATTACTTTACTTGATACTGTCACGTTGGTCACACGGATTGGTACTATATGGATCTTTTATGAGATGACATCCCCCTCGGGAGCATCGGATACTGCATGTTTTGTGCGTTTCACGAATCATCACGTATCTCTATGCTTCCTCTGATTCACGAATCGCTTGTGATACATATACTCTCATGTTCACAGAGCCATCATGAATCACCTTCACGTATCACTCATTTTATGAGCCATGTGAAGTTTTACGAATCTTAACATAACTTGAACAGATCTTTGTGTATTGATTGGGGATGGGAGAGTAGAAATAGACATGTGAATATTATCCCAGTAGCTGTAGTCATGAATTACTCTCTTAGATGTAGTCATGAATCTCCTATGCCATTCACATGTTTATATTTTACTCTGACTCACTAGTCACTATTAGTTCTCTATGTATAGTAGATATTTCTATTACAGTTCTCTCTCTGATTACATACTGTATTTCTTCAGTTCATTTATCTTACTTTACTGCATGATTATATTTTCTAACCTGCTATGATCTGTTGAGATGTACTGTACTCGCTCCTGTCCTGAGTGGACCTGTTGAAAATATTACAGAGGATGAGGAGGAGGCCCTATGTACCACCTATTACGGAGCAGGATTAGACGACACCTGCGACCTGGTTCCTCTGGAGGATCCAGCTGCAGTACAGGATGCTACTCCCAGAGTCTAGGCTAGATAGCTAGGCTTTAGTTTTCTTTCAGCTTTGTTATTTGATTTTCAGTTGTTCTTCTGAAATGTTGTTATATTTAGAGACTTGTATTGAGCTGGATGTTCTTGAGTTGTTATCTTAGACACTTAGATTTTCATCCTCTTATTTGTATTACATTGTGCTTTTGATCTCTCTATCTACCTTTACTATTCTGCATCTGCCTTAGATGTGATTGAGACTGTTCTGTTATGTCACCTCCATTCGGAGTGTATATACTGTACAGGTACCTTTATATTGTTAGATGATTGACCTAGGACAGCGTTCTACCGCCGACATTGCGGCATAGGCTAGGGCGTTGTTACGTTCTCGTGCCCCTACACAAGGGTGCAGGTCGTGACACTAGTATACGTCGGATCCTGTCATGAGATGTTGTTTCCGGATTACTTGGTATATTGGTACATGACTCGACTTGTTATTTGTACTTGTATAGATATGGACTTGGGAGTGGGCTGGCCCCCTGCCCTTGAGTCCCGTGTCATGACGTGTTATGTCCGGATCCTTTATACTATTCGGGGATGGAGAATTATTAGTGGTTGTGTGATCAAATCCCTACTTGTTCTTCATACTTGTTCTTGATCTGGTGCATAGCTATACCTTTGCTCACAACGGGTAAAGCCTGACCCCACTTGTTCATAGTTTTCCATGGTGGCCGGCCTTATCCTGCTCAGTTGTACACTTGTTCATAGCCGGTCTGATGGAAATCCGAATCATGTTTTCCCAAGCCGATCACATAACGCTCTAATAATTCAAGGCACATTTTATATTTATTTATTATAGGAGGCTGGGTTATGTTCGGGAGAAGGGTTACAACCCCGGTCCTTATTGGTTTAAGGGTTGTAACTCGGCTTCCAGATAGTTCCCAAGTCATATATATATATATATATATATATATATATATATATATATATATAATATATATATATATATATATATATATATATATATTGTCGTCATATTCAGTACTCACATCCTATTATATATCTCATGTTGATTTTGTCTTATATTTCACATGTTCTACATGCTCTTATGCTATACCTTGATTGGAGGCTAGGTTCTGTTCGGGAGAAGGATTACAACCCCGGTCCTTGTTTGGTTTACCGGTTGTAGCTCGACTTTCGAATGGCTCCCAAGTTTTTCCATTATCTTTGTCTTGTATTTCATTATACTGTCTCTTATAGAATTTGTCAATTCATATAGAACTGCTGTTAGGTCTCGTTTGGTTCACGGAAAGGAAATGCATTCCCTTGTAGTTTCCATGGGCATAGAAAAAGTAGGATTCATGTCACATTTCCTTTCCATTGTTTGGTTGGTGCAGGAAAGGAAACAAAAATATAATAATATTCCAATAATATCCATACCTTTTAAAACAAAAATAACATCATAAAAAATAACATTAATGGTAAAATAAACAATGACACAGGGTTACTTTTGTCATAATTTTTGTAATAAATGTTGGAAAAGATGAGAAAAATCAATCCCATGGGTTATGGGTGGAACCATATTCCCTCCAATTTTTCACCTTGTCAGAAATTGATTCCCATATTTGTGGCTACCAAACAAAGAAATGAACAACTTTCCTTTCCTGGTTCCTTAAATCCGTGAACCAAACGAGGCCTTAGTGTTTGTACTTGCTTATTTTTCTCACAGGATACCGTTGATATATTACAGATGACTCTGAGGCAGATTTCTCGACCTATTATGGGGTTGAGTTAGATGGAGCAGACTTGGACCGTGGCTTGATAGTAGAGCCACTAGACTTTGCACTCCCAGAGTAGTTAGTTTAGTTGTGCTTGCCTGGACTGCGATCTAGCTTTTGTTTTAGACTGTAGTAGCTTATATTTATTTTCTGTGACTCTGTGATGTTGTGTATATCTCTGGGCTTGTGTGGATCTTGAACTTATTTCTTATTTTTCATCTATCATATTTTCTTTCCATGCTATCTATCTTAGTTTTATTTTGTGATTGAGACTGTATTGCAAAGTTACCTCCATTCGGAGTGTATATACTATACAGGTACCTTTATAATGTTTAGTTGTAGTATTTATAGATGACCTATACAGCGTTCTACCGCCGATTCTGCGGCGTAGGCTGGACGTAACTACGTACTCGTGCCCCTAATCAGGGTGCGGGTCGTGACACGTTTTTGTGGTGGCCCATAGTCCCCTCGGAACCTCTACTAACTTCAGGCTCCTTTAGACGTCCTCCAACCAGTCATCTGCATACAGGATACCCTCGATACCCTTGAAGTCCCTTGGGTTCATCTTCCTGAAATCTAGACAAGTGCCAGGCCTCTCCTGACTCTGCTGCTGAACTGGGACACCCTAATCAGGGTACGGGTCGTGACACATTTTTGTGGTGGCCCATGTAGGTCTGTGTCGTAGTTAGTGCGATCTCGTAATGGTGCTCGACTTAGAGTACTAATTACGAGCCTGCGTCTAGGACATAGGATCTAGAATATGATAGGAGTTACTCAATCATATTTTAGGAAAATTCTGATCTTTTGATTACCATGACAACTTTTCTTGCATTTGAATTCAATTGTCCTCCTTTGATAATATCTTATCTTGTGCCATATTGATCTCTTAGGTTCAATTCTTCTTCAGGATGATAGTGACTCGTTCTCAGGCAGCAGGGCCTAGTGCAGTTCCAGAGAGATCCGATCCAGTAGGACCTCCACCTCCGGCTACGGGAGTAGCAGTCGAGAGAGCAACAGCCTCAGTTCTTCCCCATCAGGTAGGAGTAGCAGTCGAGAGAGCAGCAGCCTCAGTTCCTGCCCTTCAGGCGGGAGTAGCAGCGGCAGTTCCTGGAGGTCTTCCACCTCCAGTAGTGGGACCGTCTATAGTCATTCCTGAGACTATTCCACCGCCGCCTCCGCTACCGACGGATGTACAGCAGATGATAGCCCTTCTACAGCATATGATGCAAACCCAGCGGGCCCAGGCAGAGGCACAGCAGCATCAGGCTGACGCATCCCACCATCAACAGAGGTGCTACGGCAGAGCATGGAGAACTCCCACCAACTGGCAATGGCAGCAATTGAGAGGGTAGTCTCGAATACAGTTCATAGTACCCCAGTTCAGCAGCAGAGTCAGGGAAGGCCTGGCACTTGTCTAAATTTCAGGAAGATGAACCCGAGGGACTTCAAGGGTACCGAGGGTATCCTGTATGCAGATGACTGGTTGGAGGACGTCCAAAGGAGCCTGGAGTTAGTAGAGGTTTCGATGAGACTATGGGTCACAGCTGCGGCGAGTCAGTTCTTCGACATCACCTTGACATAGTTTCGTACGGATCCTCGTGCATTAGTGAGAGGTTTGACATGGAAGAACTTCAGGCGGCTCTTTAAGGAGAAGTTCTACCCTGATATGGCTTTGACAACTCTGGAGGCCCAGTTCGTCGGATTGGAGCAGGAGAACTCATCGGTGGACGAGTATGCAGCAGAGTTCTTCTGTTCGAGTAGGTTTGCACCGGATATGATCCAGGATGAGGGG
>JANAVB010016196.1:8501573-8544073 GCA_029216955.1 Iris pallida | reverse complement strand
ACAACCTGTGGACCAAGTTCATGAAGGCCAGGTACTTCAAACACATCCATCCAGCGACGGCCACAACCAACTGCAGATCATCCGCGGCTTGGCGACGTATTCTTCGTGGCCGTGACTTGTCTAAGCCCGCGATCAGACTCCATCTGGGTACTGGCGAGTCCAACCCTTTCCTGGAAAGGTGGATTGGCGACAACCTTATCCCGAATATTACTGATTCCACTAGAAACACTAAGATTAAAGACCTGTGGAATCCCACCAACAACGATTGGAATTGGGACAGGATCCGTGATTGGTCAGGCAACGAAACAGTTGACAGCATTCGCCAATTCGGAATTACCATCGGGACCGACGCCGACAAGCTGAGGTGGTCGCTGGCAGCTTCAGGAGCATTCTCTGTGAGATCGGCTAGACTCACGATCCAAAACAACGGCCCAGACCTTTTCATTGCGCGTTACTGGCACTCTTGTATCCCTAAGAAATGGTCCTTTCTCCTATGGAGAGTCATGAGAAAGAAACTGCCAACTGACGACAACCTCACATCCATCGGTTTTAGCCTGGCGTCTGCCTGTAATTGCTGTATCGAACGTCAGACAGAAACTATCGACCACATCTTCAGGGAAGGAAGCCTCCCTAACAAAATCTGGAGTACCCTCCATCACAACTACAACACCTCTCCAGAAGACGGGCGCTTTATCGATCTTCTGGTCCACTGGGGAGCCGCATCCCACGGCCACCAGATCGTTGCAGCGGCCGCCACCTGGGTAATTTGGAAGAACCGCAACAAAGCTAGATACGAAGGACACCAATACTCTGCCGACCAGTTGATCAAGGAAATTCACCGGCAATGCCGCAAAAGGAGCTCCCTTTGCTCCCACAGATCTACGGCTTTCGGGCTTCCGTTTTTCTTTTAGTTTTGGCGGCTGCGCCCGCCTTTTCCCCTATCTTTCCTTTTGGTATACTTTTGTCTTGTATACGTGTCTGGCTTCAGCTTTTGGAGCCTTGTTTATAAAAAGAGGGGGTTTTTCTTAATATATATATATATATATATAAATATATATATATATATATATAAAATAAAAAAATATATATATACATATATATATATAGACACACACACACACACACACACACACACACATTAAGAACAACACTCTATATATATATGTGTGTGTGATATATATATATAGAGGCGGAAGGGATATGGGTCTGGATCCCGGTCGATGGAGACCCCCACCTCCTCGAGTCCCCCTTCAGGCCATGGCCGGTGGCCGTCCGCCCCGGGGCGCCCCCTCTCCCGCTGGGCGAACCCTGCCACCGGTCTCCTCTCTCGGCCGGGTCCCCTCCGGCCGCCCCCCCCGTGGGGAGCACCACCCCTGTCCGTGGCTGGTGCTTGCTTGTCGTGTGGCGGGACCTCTCCCTTCCCCTCCCGTCCTCGGCGCCGTCGCCGCCCTCGGCGCGGTCGGCATAGCCGAGTGCGGCGCCATCGGCCGCCTCCAGCCCAGTCATACCTAGGCCCTCCTCCTGTCAGCCCCGTTGACCAGCAAGCTCCGCGGCCGCTCCCTGGCCCGCCTCTCCCCTTGTTCGGTGCCCCTGCCGCTACGTCGACCCCTCCCTCGGCCGCGATGCCTCCCTCCGCCTCTCCCTCCCACTCGCGGGCCTCCGAGCTGTCGACTGCACCCACCGCGGATCCTCCCTCGTTCCTCCCCCCGGCTCTTCCCTCAGAACCGGCCGCGGACGTCCCCCCGGCTCTTCCGTCCTTCGCCCCGCCTTCCTTCTCTGCGGCATCGCCGACGGCGTCCTTCTGGCAGGACCCCACCTCCCGGCGATGGTTCTGGATCCCCGCTCCGGCCCTGCCGGCCGCGGCCCGCTGGCTTTCCTCCATCCCTGGAGGAGCCGGCCTCCTGTCAGCCTCGTAGTGGGGGTCGTCTTCCTTTGGGGCTCCGGCCGACGTATTCGCAGTCCTTCCCCACTTGGGACCGGTGCCCTCGCCGGGCCTTCCGCCCCGGCCGTGGCCCCCCCGGGGCTGATCTGTCCCCCTTCTCCTCCCCGGGCTCCCTTCTCCCTCTCCCTCTCCCTCTCCCGGGCTTCCCACCGGCGTTTCCCTGCGCCGCCGCCGTGGTATTCCCCTCCGTCGCTGCGGTGTCGGGTCCCCCTCCCCTTTGCCTCCCCCCTCCGTCGGGGTGTCCTCGTCGTGGTCCTCCCCCCGGAGTCGACCCTAGCTCGCTTAGCCTCCGCTCGCTCGGTGCGCCGTCTCCCTCCGTGCAGGCTCTATCCTCCGCCAGCGGTTTCCTTCCCCCTGGCGTAGACCCCCCCTCTATCCTCCACCAGCGGTTTCCTCCCCCCGACAATGGCGTAGACCCCCCTCCACCGGTGGCGCCACCTCCTCCCCTCTCCATCCGTGGAGTCGCCCCCCCTCCCCCCCGGCGCCGCTTCCGTCGTTCCCCGGCCCCCTCTCTCTTCTGCTGGCTATCGCCGGGACCGCGCCCCCCCTCGGCCGACGTCGTTCCCCGACCCCCTCTCTCTTCTGCTGGCGGTCTCCGGTGACTCCTCCGGGGTTCCCTCGGGCGCCGCGCCCCCCTGGCGCAGGCCCCGTCCCATCATGTCCTCGGGCTGGGTCCCATGTCGCCTCGGGACCAGCGCCCGTAGAGCACGTGCCCCCCCCTGTGCCCTCAGGGCCTCGCGCTGGCTGTTGGCACCCTCGGCGCTCGCGTGGGATCGCCACGTGCCCCCCACTGTGCTGCTTTTTCTTTTTTATTTTTCGAATTTTCGAATTCGAAATTTTGTATTTCGGTTTTTAGGTTTCTGTTGCTTTTTCCCTCCTTGTTTCCCGGAGCCAGCCTTTTGTGTTCCCCTGGCTAGGACCCACTGTACTGCTCTCTATGAGCTTGCCTTTGCATATATATATATATATATATATATATATATATATATATATATATATATATATATATATATATATATATATATATAAATATATATATATATATATATATATATTGGCTCTCTAATTTATATATAAATATTGTGTCTTTATTTTGTGTTTGGGTGTGTGGAGATTTCGGGTGTGATAGAGAGTTGGAGTGGTGGTGGAGTTGGTTTTGGTGTAGTAGTGTGTGTGTGTTTGTATTGAGAGAGTATAGAGTGTAGAGTGGTAGAGAGAGTGAAAGATTAGAGTATGGAGAGTTAGAGTGTTAGAGGAAGATTGAGAGAATGGGGAGGAGGAGGTATACTGCTGCTAACAGCAGCAGCAGTGGGAGTATCAGTCCCTACACAGGGCGCTAATTTGGGGTGGTCTGAACAGTCCCCACAGGGGACTGTTTTGGACAGCAGCATAACCTGCTGCATTCAGCAGTGAAGGGGGGAGGGGATCAGTCCCTTAGTGGCTCTAATAGCCTTAGCATGCAGTAGCAGTTTTACATACTGTTGTGCAGTGTATGAGGGGTAGGACAGCCCCATGGGCAGCCCATAGGCACCAGATATCAGCCGTTGGTTAACCCATTCATTCATATGTTCATCCACTCATTTTCATTCATTCATTCATCTCATCTCCTTGCACATATAAACTAATACAAGTTCAACCCATCCTCAATGTGACAGCCCACAAGTGAAACCCCATTCATCCTTCATATTCTATTCATTAAATCAATGCGTCCATCCATCTATCAATATTCCATTATCCACCCCATATACATATTCATTCATATCCACCATTCACTCAACCCATTCATATATCCATTCATATATATCCACTCATATCACCATTCACATATGCATTCACCTAATTATCAATTCAGTCCCATATATTGTATGAGTGAGTGAGTGAGTATTGTGTGAGAGTGTTTAGCAAAAGTTAGAATAATACATGTAAGGTAATGTTGGGATAACCAACATGTGTCCTAAGATGGACTAGATGTCTAGGAAACCCATATTTCTTCGTAGGTAAACCCTAGATAGGATAGTATCTAGCTACCCTAAGGAGCCTAGGCTAGTATCTTGAGAATTAGCGGGGTTTCCTTTATAATAGGCAAGGTATCGGGAATACCTTGTAAAGGGTAATGTAGGTAATTGCCTATAGCTAAGGTAAGTGGTTTATGGTTTAAGATATAGTTAAAAATTGTTTGTCTTGGTTGGTAATGGTTAGAAATAGTGCTCCTAGACTAGTTTTGACTTTGATTGACCATTTTGACAAAAAGTCAACAAAAGTCAATCAAGAGTCAAACTTAGCCTATAAGTGACTGGAATTGACCGAAACCAAACCAGAGTTGACCAGTTGACTGAAAGTCAACAGTTGGTCAATATTAGCCTAGTTTGACTCAGTGTTGACTAGAGTTGACCAGAGTTGACTTTTTGACCAAAAGTCAACTGTAAGTTAACCTTTAACCCAGATTGACCTAGTTTGACTTGGATTGACTTCATGTGACCTTGTTTGACCTTGGTTGTCCAAGTGTGACCTAGTTGGTCTCAGTATGACCTAGTTTAGCTTGGTATGACTTAGTTTGACCTAGTTTTGACATTAGACTTGCACATCATGACTAGATTATCTTTTCTTTTATTATTAAGCCCTGTTTGGGCTCATGGTATCTCATCTTTATGTATGTGATTACTCTGAGCATCTGTTCACCTTATCATCTCAGTACCACATGCGAGTGCATTCACTGATAGTTTTTATTGTCTTGATATCTGCTATATCCGATTCAGTGGTAGTGTCTTACTTGATTTCCAGACACGATAGTTCACGGACTAGTATACGTCGGTTCCTGTCATGAGATGTTATTCCCGGATTACTTGGTATATTGGTACATGACTCGACTTGTTACTTGTACTTCTATAGACATGGACTTGGGAGTGGGCTGGCCCCCTGTCTTTGAGTCCCGTGTCATGACGTGTTATGTCCGGATCCTTTATACTATTCGGGGATGGGGAATTATTAGTGGTTGTGTGATCAAATCCCTACTTGTTCTTCACACTTGTACTTGATCTGGTGCATAGCTATACCCTCACTCACGATGGGTAAAGCCTGACCCTACTTGTTCATAGTTTTCCATGGTGGTCGGCCTTATCCTGCTCAGTTGTACACTTGTTCATAGCCGGTCGGATGGAAAGCCTGATCATGTTTTCCAAGCCGATCACATAACGCTCTAATAATTCAAGGCACATTTTATATTTATTTATCATAGGAGGCTGGATTATGTTCGGAAGAAGGGTTACAAGCCCGGTCCTTGTTTGGTTTAAGGGTTGTAACTCGGCAACCGGATAGTTTCTAAGTCATCCTATATATATTGTCATCCTATTCAGTACTTACATCATATTATATATCTCATGTTGATTTTGTCTTATATTTTACATGTTCTACATGCTCTTATGCTATACCATGATTGGAGACTAGGTTCTATTCGGGAGAAGGGTTACAACTCCGGTCCTTGTTTGGTTTACGGGTTGTAGCTCGACTTTCAAATGGCTCTCAAGTTTTTCCATTATCTTTGTCTTGTATTTCATTATACTGTCTCTTATAAAATTTGTCAATTCATATGAAACTACTGTTAGTGTTTGTACTTGCTCATTTTCTTGACAGGATACCGTTGATATATTACAGATGACTCTGAAGCAGATTGCCCGACCTATTATGGGGTCGAGTTAGATGGAGTAGAACTGGACCGAGGTTTGATAGTAGAGCCACTAGACTTTGTACTCCCAGAGTAGTTAGTTTAGTTAGGCTTGCCTGGACTGCGATACAGCTTTTGTTTTAGACTGTAGTAGCTTATATTTATTTTATGTGACTCTGTGATGTTGTGTATATCTATGGACTTGTGTGGATCTTGAACTTATTTCCTATTTTTCATCTATTATATTTCCTTTCCGTGCTATCTACCTTAGTTTTATTTTGTGATTGAGACTGTATTGCTATGTCACCTCCATTCGGAGTGTATATACTATACAGGTACCTTTATACTATTTAGTTGTAGTATTTATAGATAACCTATACAGCGTTCTATCGCTGATTCTGCGGCGTAGGCTGGACGTAACTATGTACTCGTGCCCCTAATCAGGGTGCAGGTCGTGACACACGTGCTCTGTGTCGTATTATTTTCTTCTCAAGCACGCCGCACGAGACGAACTGTAAACTATGACCTGTTTTAATGTTATTTTCTGTTTGGACACTTTGTGTCCATTTGTTTGGACACATGGTCATCCCCCATGACACATGTACACGTGGAGAACATTTCTCTATACCTGTTTTGGGTTTTCAAACGAATTTGGGTTTCAAAATTCAAAATCGAACTGTGAAACTGATAAGTTCTGATACTTTTCGAATACCTTGTTTTCTACTGAGTTTTAGAATTCGTTTTGGGTTGCATGATGTTGAATTGGGTTTTAAACTGAAAAGATACCTTTGTGTTTAATGTCATAACTGAATTTAAGTGTTAGCTAAAACTGGAAGCTGATTTTTATTTTAAGCTCGGGTATGTTCATTGTTGCCTACTGATACTCGAGAATGTTGAGTTGATTTTTAATGAAACAGGGAGTTGAGCTTTTGATTTTGATATTGATTGTGATTTTGATCTTCATTTTGTTTTTAAGTTTAATATATGTAATTTGCTGATTTGATTTCAATTTGGTTATTTGGTTTGAATGTTTGGGATAAACTGAAATCAAATTGACATTCAAAACTGAAAACTGAGATTTCTACACCTGAAAATAGTTGTTAAAACCTGAGATTCAAGCTAACATGTTAAACTTGAACATGTTAATGGAATGTTAACTTGAACATGAAAACTGAGATGAATGTATGTATATAAATTTGCATGTAAAATTGAATTGCATTGTTAGCATGAAAACTGAGTTTTTTTTAATGTAGACCTGAGACTGAAATGGGTTTTAAGTTAAACTAAAAATTGGAACACATTTATAACTAAGATTAACTGATAGGTAAAGAAAACTGGGTCATGTTAATGACTGAGGTTTAAATGGGCTTTAAACTGAGTATTTGTTTGATGTTAACTGAACCTTGCTTACATGTTGAATCTGTGAACACATTATAACCCACACACACACTTTCATGCTATACACTCACACACACATGTAACAAACCCACACAAACACACACATACATGTATGCATACACACTTGACTGAACCAATTGCTGTGAACACCACTGCCACACACATACACTCTTTACATACCCTCATTACCCCCTCTCTATACATATATATGTTTTATATATATATATATATATATATATATATATGTATATATATATATATATATATATATATATATATATATATATAAAGATTGATGAGATGAGCGCGTTTGCCCTAGCCAGCGCCGCTCCATGAGTTCTTGGTAGATCACAGCCCCTTTCCGATTCCGGCCAGGCCGGCGTCATCTAAGGATGGCTAAGACCTTTGTTGACGCGGTTGCCGGTCGGGTTGAGGAACCCCCTCGCCTGGCTGCGCGATCTGTATCATCATACAAAGGCGCTCCTGCTATTTCCTTCTCGGAGGAGGAGGAACAAACGCTGGCGTCACCGCTACGTTTTGCTCTTGTGGGAAAGTTCTCACACAGTAAGCCTTCCATTGAGGTGATTCGCAAGGCTTTAACGGGATTCCAGTTTAAAGGAGAGATCAAAGCAGGCGTCATAGATCGTAAACACATCCTTATCCGTCCTTCAATGGAAGAAGATTTCCTTCGCCTTCGTTCCAAAGACACCTGGTTCGTCTCTCGCGCGCCGATGCGTGTGTTTAAATGGGAACCTGATTTCTCCCCTATGTACGAATCATCGCTTATGCCAGTTTGGGTTGACCTTCCAGATCTTCCTCACCACCTCTATGCTAAAGATGCATTGTTTGCAATCACATCTGCGATAGGTACCCCGTTAAAACTTGACAGGGCTACGGCAGAGTTATCTAGACCCAGCCGTGCTCGTGTTTTTGTTGAAATTGATGCGAGTAAGCCTATACAACAGCGCATTAGGATCAACAGATCGAGAGGTAGAAGTTTTTGGCAAAATGTGGAATACGAATATACCCCACTATATTGTTCGCACTGTCATCACCAAGGGCATCTCATGGCCTCGAAAAATAAAGGCAAGGAAATATTGCAACAAGCCCCGCAGCAGCACCAAGATGAAGAAGTGGCGGTGACTCGGCCGGAATCAACGGGTTTGAAGGTCCACGTCCTCAAACCCTACTGGTCAGGACACCTGCATTGATATGGCTACCCAACAATTGGAGGAGGATCGTTCTCCCACTAATTTGCCGACTAGTGAAGATGCTCCTATTCCTCCTGCCATCATTAATACCATAAATGTTGCACAGAGTTCAGCACAAGACGTGACGTATGAGCCTAGCGGATGATCAGAACCAATGGGAACTGCGCAGATGGAGACAGATTTAGCAATGGCGGTTACTGCCATTATTGGACAGGTGGTTGATGGCGTCACCAACCAACTCGAGGAGGGTGAGTTACCTGCTGTACTAGCGGATGAAGATCTCCTTCGTCGACAAATTCTTGTCAGCTGGGCAGATGAAGTCGACCGTGCTCCGGACGACAGGCCACAAGCAGATGCTGGCTGTTCGGATGAAAGCCGACCAGAAATCGAGTCTTCCCTCCCACCAGTTGGCCTTCCCGCGGAAGCTTCACAACATAAGAAGAAAAAACCACAAAAGGCGGTGCCGCCAACCGATCGTGTTACGCGGCAATCCGCAAACTCCACCCACACTGGTAAACCCACGACTTCCCTTAATGTTTAACGCCCTTATTTGGAATGTTCGTGGCATAGCGAATCATATGACTCTTAAGAGAATTAAAACTCTAGTGAAATTACACAAAATAGAGTTTCTTGGTATCATTGAACCTAAGGTGGATAATAGTCAGCTACTTCATTACCAGCTTAAGCTTGGTTTCTCTCAATCTCTATGCAATGATAGAGGTAACATATGGGTTATGGCTAAACCCACTTGTGATATATCCCTTCATGATAGTTTCGAACAAGCTTTGACAGTTTCTATGACGCATCATATGCTTCCCGCTCCAGTCCTTTTTACTACGGTTCATGGAGATAATACAAAGGAAGGACGTCGCATATTATGGGACAGGCTCTCACAGCTGCAGCACAACATTCAGTCACCTTGGGCTATAGGTGGTGATTTCAACGCTATTTTGCGTTCGGAGGAGAAAATAGGGGGTCGCCCTCCTGACCACCTTTCTATTGCTGAATTTGCTAACTTTCTGCTTTCTACTGGCATGGTTGAACTTCAATACTCAGGCAGCTGTTTCACATGGGTTAAATCTAAGCACGATGGTCGACGGGGTTCTCGCCTTGATCGGGTTCTTGTCGATAATGCATGGTTAGAACTGGCGCCTCTCTCTCAAGTTGAACATCTAAACCGCACTGAATCGGATCATGCACCACTTCTTATCAAATTTTTATCAAATGTGGCAATGGGTAAAAAGCAGTTTAGATTTCTTGACTTTTGGGTGAACCATCCAGAGTTTCGGCCATTAATTCAACAAGCTTGGTCCTCTGTCGATCATCGTCTTGGGATCACCCGTGTGGCCCTTCGGCTCGATGCTTGCAGGAAATTTCTTTCCACTTGGAGTCGTAACACATATGGCGATATCTTCCAACAGGTTAAGCAAGCGGAGGATGAGGTTCTTTCTGCAGAAATTTTGCATGAGCAGCATAACTCGGTTTCGAGTCGAGAACACCTGGCCATGGTCACTGCTAAACTCAAACAAAGAGTCAGTGTCGAGGACGCATACTGGAAGCAGAAATCCAGGATGAAATGGGATCTTGAAGGTGATAAAAATACTACTTATTTCCATGGTTGCATGACGAATCGGAAGCGCTCTCTCCAGATTCACTCAATCAATACTGATGATGGGCTTCTTCTGAAAGAAAAGTCTCCGATTCATGCTTACGCTAAAGAGTACTACTCCAGGCTTTATCAGAGGGGAGACATCCAGGAGGAGTCTACATTGTTGGAGAACATTCCTGCCGTCATCACAGACGAGGAGAATGACTTGTTGATTGCAGCTCCTACATCTGACGAGGTTTTAGCAGCTATTAAATCTCTTGATCAACACAGTTCGCCAGGTCCAGATGGCTTTACTCCGCTTTTCTTTATTTCATGCTGGGATATCATTAGGGAAGACTTGACTGAGGCTATTGGGTTATTTGTCGATGGGTTCGCATTGCCTCGATCCATCACTAATACCTCATTGGTGCTAATCCCGAAGGTGAAACAACCCAAACACTTTGGTGATTATAGACCCATTAGCTTGTGCTCAGTTTTGAACAAAATCATATCCAAATTGCTATCTCGTAGATTATCACCTTTGCTGCCTCGAATTATTTCGCCCGAACAAAGCGGATTTGTTCCTGGTAGAGAGATTGTTGATAATATTCTTCTAGCACAAGAGATGATGGCTAAGATGAACAAGAAGCATAGAGGAGGCAATGTAGCTATTAAGCTTGACATGATGAAGGCCTACGACAGAGTTGATTGGAGATTCATGCTGAAGGTTCTTCGTAAATTCGGTTTTCACAACAAATGGGTGGACATGATGCTTAGAATTGTTAACAACATTTGGTATTCTCCATTGATCAATGGTGAGTCGACCGAATACTTTCAGGCCTTCCGGGGTGTTCGACAGGGAGATCCCCTATCCCCAGCTTTGTTCATCATTACAGCGGAGGTTCTCTCGCGTAGCCTGAAGCTGCTTCCTGATACTGAGGGTTTTACCTCATTTATTTCTTCTCGTGGTTGCCCCCCTATCACTCATTTGGCATATGTAGATGACTTACTTCTATTTTCGGCTGGAGATTTGCGTTCAATTACTAAAGTTTCTGATCTTCTTGTGCAATATGAGGCCGCATCGGGCCAACTGATCAACAAGACCAAGTCTTCTATATTCATGTCTCCGAACGTTCTTCAGGAACGTGGATCTGAGTTAGCTCGTAGAACGGGTTTTTCAATTGGCTCTCCTCCTCTTACGTATCTTGGATGTCCACTAATGGCTGGCCAGCGCAATGGTGGCATGTATGAGGACCTCCTGGCTCGGATTCGCAGTAAACTTGAAGGCTGGCACAACAAAATCCTGTCTCCTGGAGGTAAACTTGTCTTGATTAAATCAGTACTAACGTCCATTCCTATGTATACGTTAGCAGCTTGTAATCCGCCTCTAGCGGTGTTACATCGCATGGAGAGTATGTTCTCCAGCTTTTTCTGGGGAGCTCAGGAGGGGGTTAACAAAAGAACTTGGCTCGGTTGGGATCGAATGGCTAGAACAAAGCAGGAAGGAGGACTGGGAATCAAGAGATTGGATGAGATGATGCAAGCTTTTACAATTAAGCTTTGGTGGAAGTTCTTGACTCAAGACAGCTTATGGACCAATTTTTTCAATATCAAATACTGTTCGAACACTCATCCGTTGGACGCAGCTATCACTTCTAATGCTTCTCATGTGTAGAAGAGGTTGTTAACTGGAAGAGACATGGCACAACAGCATATTGAGCCCATTAATGAAGCATGGAGATGGGGTCGAACTCATTCTGGTCAGTTCACTTTGTCATCTGCTTGGGAGGTGGCTAGGATTCATAGGCCAATCCTAACAGATTTTACACACATTTGGGGTACATGTATTCCTATCAAATGGTCAATACTTCTATGGAGGATTCTGCATAACAAACTGCCTACGGATGATAATATTGTTCGACTTGGATACAGTTTGGCTTCGAAGTGTCACTGTTGCACCAAGAATGAGGTAGAGACTTTGGATCATCTGATGCACCATGGCGAGTTGGCTACAGGAGTATGGGAAGCAGTCCAAATAGCTTATAAGGTTCGTTCTAGAGGAAGAACCTTAATTGAACGACTTCGAGACTGGTGGAGGAAGAGAAATAAACACAGAAAAGGTATAGTTACAGCGGCTGTTCTCTGGGTCATGTGGAAAGATCGGAACAAATGGAGATATGAAAATCACTCATATTCTATGGACAAGTTGATAGCTGAAGTTCATCGGCAAGTAGGGAAAGCTACAATCAAATGTAGACACAAGTAGTGTCCTTTTGTATCGTGTTTGGAAGTTGATCAATAAAAGTTTTTGTTTGAAAAAAAAAATATATGTATATAAAAAAAAAATATGTATATATATATATATATATATATATATATATATATATATATATATATATATATATATATATATATAAAATATATATATATATATATATATATATATATATATATATATTATATTATATTTATATATATATATGTTAATATATATGTAATGTATATGAATATGTGAATGTGATATATATGTAGATATATATATATTGCTATGTTGTAAGTTGTGTGCCTTGTTAGGTTGTGGTTTACTTTGTATCTTTGGTTTAACAAGTGACTATTAGGCAATGTATTATTAGTTTTGGTTTTCTAGTATACTTGATTGTTTAGGCCTAGACTTTGATTTCGACCGAGAATGACTAACTTAGACTAGTTCGACCATGGTTGACCAAACCCTAACTAATTTGACCTAATTTGACTAGAGTTGACCTAGTTGACTTTTAGAGTTGACTGAGAGTTGACTTTGATCCAGATTGACCTAGAAACATGTAGATGCATTGTACTCTTCAAATTATAATCCCTTTGTATACATCATGACTTATGTTGCTCTAAGTAGGACTCAGTTACCTCACTTCGGACTTTATATTCTCACGGACATTCGAATTTCAGGCGAGTACATTCTTTGATCTTTTCATACTTGTTAGGACTTATATTCATGCTCTACATTACTTTACTTGATGCTGACACTTATTATCACAGATTGGTATTATATGGATCTTTTCATGCGATATTATCCCCTTAGCAGATACATCGAATATTTCGTGTTCATGTACTTTATCATGGACATCATGTACTCTTTGTGTTCGTATTATTCGTGTACAAATTGTATGAAATCGTGTACTCTCATGTGCTCATATGATCATCGTGTACAACTATACTTCGTGTGCAATAATATAACTTGACTGGATCCTTGTGTATTGATTGGGGACGGGGGAGTAGAAGTGGTTATGTGATCAATCTTGTAGTTACTCATATGCAACTTCGTGCCTTTTACATAACTGTGCTCTGAATCACTAGTCACTTACAGTTCATACTTATCATGTATATATTTCCAGTTTACAAATATCTCTCTTATTTTTGTGTACATCTTCTTACAGTTCATGTATCTTACTCTTTTGCATGCTTTATATTTCCTGCCATGATATGAACTTCGTGAGATGTACTATGCTCGCTCCTGTCCTGACTGGACCTGTTAAAAATATTACATATGATACTGAGGACGTCCACCCAACCTACTATGGAGTCCATCTAGACGACACCTGTGAGTTGGACCCACAGGAGGATCCAGCTCTAGCTGAGGACGTCATCCCTACTACTTAGACTAGATTAGCCAGGCTTTATTTTATTTTTATTATGTTATTTGTATTGACTTTATATTTGTATTATTTCTAGATGTTTGTGATGTTGTGTCGTTTAGACACTTAGACTTCCTTCTGTTTGTATGTTCTCTTTTGAGATTTCATATTTATCATAGCGTGCTATTTTCATCTCTATATTATGATTGAGTTGTACCTTATGTGATTTGTCCTCCGTTCGGAGAGTATATCTTATTGTATTTAGTTTGTGATAGTGACCTGGGACAGCGTTCTACCGTCGACACTACGGCGTAGGCTGGACGTACCCACTTCTCGTGTCCCTACACTGGGTGGGAGTCGTGACAGACACGTCGATACAATACTACAAAAATCTTCTTGTGTCTGTGTCATGCAGGCCACGCGATATAACCTTAATACTAACTCGGGCCAACAATTGCTCTCTGTCTCCACCCGACCGCCCGACTAACCACACATCTGGCTAGCCACCTTCCCGACTCCTCCTCACCGTGTTAACCCCTCCATCTTTACCTGCCACCAATAGACTCGAGTGCCGACAACCAAACCTCCACCACTACAGATCCCCACCCACTGGTTACTACAACCACCTTCCCCCAACGTTCGTCTCTCCGACGTCCCCCACGCCCCGACCAGATCTACAGCCTACTCCATCCCTTCACTAACCAAGCCCCCACAAAACTTTCATGCTTCGCCCATCTCTTTCTTTTCCCCGACCGATCACACACCAGTCGACGAGCCACACCCATCCATCACCTCGTCAGAACCCTAACTCAACGACCCCAACAAACTCATCTACCTCGATCCCGATTTTCGTACTACCCTTCGAGCCACAATCGTCACTTCCCGACGATCGTCGTGTCTAGCGCCACCCCATCCACCGAAGCGTCGTGACCAACGACCCCATGCCACCTTTATGGCCTCCTCGTACCCATGTTGCTCTACGTACTGCCGCAGCAGCGAACGCCACCACTCGGCCGGTGCCCCTCGGTGAGTCGTCTCCCTCTTCTCCTACTTCTTTTTCTCCAGAGTTGTCTCTGGAGAGAGCTCTCAGAAACTCTCTTCCATTCCTCCCCCCCCTCTCTCTCTCTCTCTCTCTCTCTCTCTCTTTCCTAAGTTCCTTAATAGTTAATAATAGAGGATACTTTATTACATTTTATTATTAATAATAATATATTTGTTATTATATAAAGTCAATATGTGTATCATATATACTATTATCTAGTATGATTATTATTATTTTATTAGAAATCATAGTGTTAGAAGAAAGTGTATATATTGTATTAGTATAAGTAATATTATTGGTATGTGTGCCTGGGCCAGACCTAAATTAAAAGGGGTTTAGAAAATAATTGGTACTATTTTGGGCTTTAAGCCTATATATGTATTTTGGTTGAATCATTCAACTAAATATGGATATGGGCTCTAATGTTGGGCCTTTATCCACAAAAGGATTTTATTGGATTTAAATTGTTTGGGGCTTATTATTATTTGGGTCAATTGACTTTAAATAGGAATTTTAAATAAGATTTTATTTATTTTGGGATTTTGTTATATATATAGTGATAAGAATAATTTTGGGCTTAAAAATTTCTTTAAAACAAAGATATAAGTATTTTTAATATAAGAATTTATTTATAAAGCATTTTTAAAAGATTTTATAATATATCTATAAGTATATTTGGATGGGCTTTATTTGTTTTGGACTTTTATTTGACAAAAATTTTCTCAAATTATTATTAAGGATTTAAAAGCTTTATAAAATAAATATTTTTCTTAAAGGGGTTTAATACCTTCATGTTTCAAAAATAGTTTATACGTATTTCTCGAATCATATTTTTCTAAACTAGGAAGAACCTTTTTCTAAATCAAATTTCCTATTTTTCGATCGCGACTAATCGTATTCCTATTTTTTTGCCAAATCCAAATTTCTTCATATCACACCTAGCCAATTTGACTATTCTTGACTCAATGACATGGTCTGACCCATCATCTGAGATCCTCTTGCATAATTTTGACATCTAAATCTATTATGTGCCAACAAGAGCATATTGTGCGCAAGTCGAATACAACTTAATTCAAGGCTAGTACGTTACATTGGTTACTTTCAATTCCTAATAGCTTTTATGATACATGTTTTAGATATGCATTACATGACTCATAATTCTTGACACGTTGTTCACACGAATATGGATTCATATTCATGATTATTGAGTTTTGTAATTTACGTTATTTATCGTGTTTTGTGACTTGTATTTCGTAATTTTCGTGTTCGTGATTATCGTGTATCATGATTTTTCATGTCGTGACATGAATCCATACGTCGGGTGGGGAAATACTTTAGTATACATGTGAATATTCCAAAAATAAGAACCACTTCCACAAGTCCAAACAAGAACGATAGCTCTCGCATACTTCACGTGCGAGATGCCGTATTTACCCCTAGCCGTTTACATATCGAAAGTAGCATTTCAAAAATACTTAGATAGATATCTTGATTACCGTGTTTACATCTTCCCTTCTAGTTGACATGCCATGATAGTCGTGTTTACCATTTTTTCTAGTTAATTGCCATGATTGTCATCTTTACCTTTTTTTTACTTGTCATACCATGTCACCATGTATATCATATGTTATTTCTATTTTATAGTTTCTGTTATGTCTTGAATAGTTTGCCATGTATCTACTTGTCTGGAAACCATATTTCAGATTAGTTGCTTGTTATGGATAATTGGAAAAGATATGGGTATATGCTGAGGTCAACTTTAAAGGACTAGTTAGACAGATTTCATCATCGTTTAAATTGTTGTATTAGATTTTGTGAGACATTGTATTTTATTCAAATGTAATATTGAAATTGTAATTGATTTAGTATTATGAATGAGAAAATGAATTAATTATGAGCAATTATTATAATTTTAAGCATTAAGGTCTAGACAGCGTTCTATCGTCGATATCGTAGCGTAGGCTGGAATAGCCCACACACTCACATCCTGAAAAGCGGGTGCAGGTTGTGACACTTGTCTTCAAAGAATTATGCATCTCGAGATTCAATGATTTGAATTATACAATATCAAAGGGTCTCCGAGCATAGCTTTAACAGCTTTTTTAGAAAAAAAAATGTCATCTTAGTCCTCGTCCGTGACTTCTGAGTCGTGATATCCAGAAGTTTCCAGTACACAAACACCCCCACACTTGAATGACATTCTAGCCAGGTCAAATCTTGAACCAGTATTTTTGAGAAGCAATGACAAATGTGGCGAACGATACTTTACTTGGAAATAAACGTAGCCGTAAGCGTAATTTATCCCAATAAACATATTAAAAGATCTGTAGAGTATATATCATCATCTCTGACAGCGTCATGATCTTCCTCTCTGAAACTCCTTTGGACTAGAGATACTACGGAGTAGTCGTTTCATAGACAATCTCATATTCATAGCAGAATGATGCGAATCCAAGAAAACGATACTCTCTGCCTTGATCAATCCTGAGTATATAACAAGACTTCATAGTAGTCATTTCATAGCCAATTCCATGTTCATTGTAGAATGATGTGAATCCAAGAAAAATGATACTCTCCGTCTCAATTACTTTTAAGTATCTTGAGTTATCGACCGACTATATGTTCAGCTTCAGCTCTGAAGTCCCTGAACTTTTTGAACGTTACATCCTTCAAATTAAGGAGATAAGCGAACATCTACTTCAAGAAACACTTCAACCCGGCCTCTATGAAGAATTGATAAAAGTCACGGATACCTGAGTGTACCAACTCTAGAAGATCTATACTTTTGTTTATTCATCTGAGCAGCTTCCTAACAATCTTTGTCCCGACACAGACTTCATATCCCTCTACCTCCTTACCTCCACATACTGAAGATAAGGCCTAGACTAGACATCTTGAGACTGCTATTATATAGCACAACTCGCAGTCCATTCACTACCAAAATAAGTCATATCAGCGACGAAATTAGCGACGCCGACTTAAAACGTCGCTAATTTTTTTGGATTTAGCGACTCCAAAAGTATGCGTCACAATACGTCGCTGATAGCGACAAACAGCGACATATTGCCACTACATTTAGTGTAATAAAAACCAACGTCGTTGATTTGTCGAAAAATGTCGCCAGTTTTATTAGTTCAGCGACGTTTAGCGTCGCAAAGATTAAGACGTCGCCGAATATTAAAGGAAGGGCGACGCTTTGCGACATATTTACGGACGTCGCTAACTTCTGCTAAATAGGGTTTCCTCGGTTCGACTTTTCATTTCTCCCTCTCCCCAAATTTTTTGTTCCCGCCCCTCTTCCCCGACCTCGACGACAGCCCGACCCCCTTCCCTCCGGTGATGCTCATCCTCCTCCTCCACCGCAGGCCCCTTCTCCTCCCTCCGGCGAGCCCCTTCTCCTCCTCCTCCTCCACCGCGAGCCCCTTCTCCTCCTCCACCGCGAGATCCTCCTCCTCTACCACCACGAGGAGACTGAAGGTAAACCCTAACCCTAATTGAGGTGTTTTTCGTGTCCAAAATGGACACGGAGACACATTACGACCATGTGTTCACTGATACAGTGTGTTCGTGAGGTTTTGGACACTTTGTGTCCATTTGTTGGACACGTGGACACCCCCAAGCTTGCATATATATGTATTTTGCCTCTGTACACTTAATCCCCTCCTCCTCCACTACCGAACTTGTCCTCCTCCTCCTCCTCCACCACCGCGAGGAGACTGAAGGTAAACCCTAACCCTAATTGAGGTGTTTTTCGTGTCCAAAATGGACACGGAGACACATTACGACCATGTGTTCACTGATATAGTGTGTTCGTGAGGTTTTGGACACTTTGTGTCTATTTGTTGGACACGTGGACACCCCCAAGCTTGCATATATATGTATTTCACCTCTGTACACTTAATCCCCTACACACACTTGTGTATTTTCGTATTAATTTGGATTTGCATATTGGGTTTGGGTTTCGATATAGTGTTTGATACATTGTTTCACCTTGCAACATCCCTACACTTATTTTAGACAACAAGTATATGAACCAATTAGTCAACATCTATTTGTTGAAGTATGGTACTCTATTCTTCGTAAGTTCTAGCTATATATGTCTCAAGATCCAATACTCAAAAATCCCAAGAAGAAGAAGAAGAAAAGAATAAAATGACATCGCTCAACACCCTATGACAACTCTTTGTAGAATTGTGTTAAAGTGTGAGTTCTACAGTATGAGTTCTACAATATGGTTCTCTTTGTAGAATAAAATGACATCGCTCAACCCTATCGATCCTCCATATAAGTCTTCCTTCATCTATTGTCTTAAAGTGTGAGTTCTATAGTATGGTTCTCTTTGTAGAATTGTGTCTTATTATAGGCAACAAGGGTTTCCTATTTTTACAGGTAACATAGTAACATGTGTAAGGGAACATATAGGTGTGTGTCTGTGTTTGAAAGGGAGTGTCACAAGAGTAAGGCATGAGCATGTGTTAGTATTTTGAGCTGTGAGAGTGTCTGTCCTTTTGAGGTTAGTACCAACTGGAAAGTTAGGTTAAAAGAACCTGGGAACTATGGTGTGGTTGTATACATCATGTATATGTATGTGTGTGTCTAGTGGGAAAAAGGGGGAGGGTTAACTAGTACCAGGTATTTGGAGAGGATGGAGAGTTTATACTAGTATATATAGACTAATATCCTAAAACTTGACTTATACAACTTAGAAATGGCTAGTTTGACCAAGTTGGACTAGTTTAGCTTAGAGTTGACTCGGTTGGACTATACATAATATATAGACTAATATACTAAAACTTGACTTCTACAACTCAGCCTATATAAAATATTGTAGACACGGGTGATATACCGCCGCGATAATCTCTGACCACCGCACGCACAAACACGCGAAAGAAAAGTTAGCAATATGAAAAGAAGATGACAGATAATCTCTGACCATTTAATGTAAAATGTCATGTGTACTTATACTGCAAAAAGTGTAGACCGCATGAACTGATAATTGCATATCATTCACTACCTTGATGTATCTATCTTACAGAATTATGGAGCTGAATTACTATCTGCGGAATCGTACTTGGATGTACAACCGTCATCCTGATGACATGTGCAGTGTGCGGGATGAATTCATAGAGGGTGTACACCAGTTCCTGCAGTTTGCCAAGGCGTTCCCTCAGTACATGGATGGTACCAAAATTAAGTGTCCGTGTGTGATATGTCGCAACTTGAAATATCATCCAGAAGTGGATGTCACGTATCATTTATACTCGAAGGGTTTCACGCCGAATTACTATCAGTGGAGCGAGCACGGAGAACTTGTGTCTTTAGCATCGGAGTACGAGCCTTATGTGGATGTCCACAACAACGCTCCTTACGACGATGGGTTGGTAAACATGGTTTTCGACGCGACCGGGCCTAGTTTCGATCCGGATGATCATGATGCACCTGAGGAGGCACCTAACCCCGATGCTGCACAGTTAATGGAGTTGCTGGAGAATGCAAGGACTCCATTATATCCTGGTTGTGAGGATCATTCACCGTTGGAGGTGGTTACAAGATTGTTGAGCATCAAGTCCGATTTTAACATGTCACAAGATTGCTACAACCGTCTTATGGAGTTGCTTATAGAAATATTGCCTGAGGGTGCGAAGTTGCCTAAAGACTTCTACCGGTCTAAGAGGATGGTTAGATCGCTCTGGATGGGATACGAAAAAATCGATGCATGTCGCAACGGGTGCATGTTGTACTACAAAGACGACAAGGATGAAGATGCCTGCAGATTTTGTGGTGTCGATCGCTACAAGGCATGTGGTAGAGGAAAGTCTGTCGGTGCCAGGAAGCCTACCTCTTCGATGTACTACTTGCCATTGACGTCGCGGTTGCAGTGGTTGTTTATGGTGAAGGAAACTGCAGAAAACATGAGTTGGCATAAGCGGGAACATACCGAAGGAGTGTTGGATAACCCATCTGATGGAGAAGTATGGAAGCACTTTGATCGAGAGTATCCAAATTTTGCTTCTGGTCCGCGTAATGTCAGATTAGGTCTCTGCTCCGACGGTTTTACCCCATTTGGACTTTCGGGATCCCAGTATTCGTGTTGGCCTGTGATCGCCACCCCGTACAATCTACCGCCTTGGATGTGCATGAAGACTCCGTATATGTTTCTCACCGTTATTATCCCAGGTCCGAACAATCCGAAAAGGAACATCGATGTGTATTTACAGCCGTTGATTGATGAGTTGAATCAGCTGTGGGAAGTAGGTTCCAACACGTACGATGTATCTAGAAAACAAAATTTTCGGATGCGGGCAACACTTATGTGGACCATCAACGACTTTTCGGCCTATGGAATGTTATCTGGATGGAGCACGCATGGTCGTCTTTCATGTCCGTATTGTATGGACAGCACTAAGGCTTTCCGTTTGAAACACGGAGGCAAACCGTGCTTCTTCGATTGTCATCGATAATTCCTGCCGAAGGATCATCCGTACCGGAGGAACAGGAATGCTTTTCGTGCTGGCGTTATGGAGAAGGCTAATCCCCCGCCAAGGTGGATTGGATACACGATATGGGAAGAGGTAAAAGATTTACCAAGAGCTATTGAGCAGCCTGCTACGGGCTACAACTGTGACAGATTTGGTCGCACTCATAACTGGACGAAGAGGAGTATATTCTGGGATCTTCCATATTGGAGCACCAATCTGATTAGACATAACCTTGATGTTATGCATATCGAGAAGAATGTGTTTAACAACATAATTAATACTGTAATGGACGTAAAGGGGAAGACGAAAGACAATCCAAAGGCTAGATTGGACTTGGAAGAAATATGTAGACGTCCTGCATTGCATTTGATAGAGGACGGGAATGGGAAGTTGAAGCAGCCTAAGGCAATTTTCTCACTGGAGAAGGAGGACAAAGTGAGGCTTTGTAGGTGGATTCAAGGTCTGAAATTTCCAGATGGGTATGTTTCAAACTTGAGAAGATGCGTCGACCTCAAGGAGAACAAACTTACAGGTATGAAGAGCCATAATTGTCACGTATTCATGGAGCGGTTAATTCCGATTGCATTTCGGGAATTCTTATCGCAGGCAGTTTGGGATCCATTGACGGAGCTTAGCATATTCTTCAGGGACCTTTGTTCTAAGAAATTGCTCGTTGATCGTCTAGAAAAGCAAGAGAAGGACATTGCGGTAACACTGTGCAAGCTAGAAAGGGTGTTCCCTCCTGGTTTCTTCGACTCTATGGAGTATTTGCCGATTCATCTTTCCTACGAGGCACGTGTTGGTGGACCCGTCGAATATCGATGGATGTACCCGTTCGAGCGACATTTGAATCACCTAAAAAGAAAGGTAAAAAATAAGGCTCGGGTCGAGGGTTCTATTTGTGAATCCTATATTCTCGAGGAGATTACAAATTTCTGCTCCTCCTATTTCAAACCTCATGTTGCTATGAATAGAACGAGGGCTCCGAGAAACGACGACGGATATGAAGAATTTAATGATGGAATACTGAAAGTATTTAATGCGTCCGGAAAGCCTTCGAGGAAAATGAAGAAGAGATATTTGAATGACGAAGAGCTAAGGGCTGCTCAGTTGTTTGTATTACACAATTGCGACGAGGATAAAGTGGAGAAGCTAGAGGGGTAAGTAAGTCAGGATGATGAGTTTACGTCATCTCAATGTAATAGTATAAGCTAATATTATTGTACTAATCGGCGGTTGCTTCGTTGTTTTCCAGCACATATAATGATGAGTTGAGGCTGGTTAGACCCTACCTAACAGACGAAGCATTAGAACAAGAAATGAGACTTCATTTTCCTTCTTGGTTGAGCCAATATATAAGTAGCTCGGTAATTACTGGCCTCTTCTAATGCAACTGCACAATAAATAACTTATTATCGCTTCTTTGATATTCAGGTCGATCGTCTAATTTCACCCAAGATTAAATTAATTAGAACTCTTGCCAAGGGACCAATTACTTTTGTTAAAATATGGCCAAGTTACTGTGTCAATGGCTTTCGATTCAAGTCGACAAATGCTCCGATCAGAGACAGCTTCCTGGATCTTGATTCCACGAAAAACAGTTGTTTATATATCAAGTCTTCGGACTACAAAGACGTCGATCCAGGAAATTATTTCTTTGGCATCTTGCGAGAGATTGTGGAGTTGTCATATAATAATGGCAGAGAATATGCAAAGATCGTGTTGTTCAAGTGTGAATGGTTCGATCCGATTGAAAATCAAGGTTGGAAAATTGACAAGCATGGTCTTCTGGATATAAACTACAAGCGTAGATATCAAGGCTACGAACCGTTTGTCCTAGCAACTCAGGCTCAGCTCGTGTACTTCACAGCTTATCCGAGACGGGGAGCAACGAAGTCTGACTGGTGGGCAGTATGCAAGACTAAAGCCAGAGATACTTTGATGTTGACGAAAAAGCTTACCAGGAGGACGAGCTACCTCTTGTAACCAATATTGTCGATGTGGACTCCACGAAAGTTACGCATTACACGACACATAATGTAGAAGATGTAGAATTATCCGAAGAGGAAGACGAAGCCGACGAAGGCGAAGATGAAAGTGAAGATGAGGAGGAAGAGGAAGATGAGGTCGAGGAAGACGAACAAGATATTTATTCTGAAGATGATTGAGAGAGATATACTTATCTGAACTTAGATGTTTCTTCTAGAATATATTATCTGGACTTAGATGTTTATTGTAGAATGTATCATTATATGTTGTCTTGGTTATTATCTTGTCTTTGTTGTACTTTCATATTTCCAGTCTCTATTATTTATTGTACTTTCATATTTTTAGTCTCTATTATTTGTTGTACTTTCATATTTCTAGTCTCTATTATTTGTTGTATTATCATATGCTGTTATCAGGTATGGCAGGTCGTCGCGGAGCGTTCCGAGGGAGACAACGAGGTCACTCTCCTCCGGTACTTCCTACAGGTACCGCTAGAGGACGGAGTTTTCCTTCGGTACCTCATTCTGGTACCGGCTCTGGATCCTCGTCGTCGATTACTCCTCCATATTGGACAGTAGGTGGGCCTGCTGGGATGACGTCACGTGGCATATCTCCTGGGACGAGTAGTTCCAGGCCTGTTGAGAGTGCTCGCCCGTCTAGCGTTCCTACTGCTGATACGACGATGGAGACGGATGAGCAGATGGCGGAGGCTGCGACGACGGCCGAGGCGGCGGCGCCGACGGCCGACCAACATCATGCAGATGATGCGTGCACACCTCCGGAGGAGAGGAGGACGGAGATCTGGGCCGACGGTACAAAGTAGGTATTTTGGTTTATAATTTTTTTCTTTCTGTTTTTATCATAAATTAACTTTTTTCATGAATATAATATGTTTGTATAGATATCATCCCCCAGAGGTACAGAGACGTCTAGGCCACATGCTGAGGCATAATTATGGTGGTGCTTGGATTAACTACTCTGATGCTCCGGACGAGAGGAAGGCCTTCTGGTTTGCGCGCTTCAAGGTTAAAATATATTTTCTTTTAACATGAATCATATAATTTTTGTATATTATATATAACTGATAAATATTTGGTTTGCGCTCTTCTAGGATATGTTTTTCTATCCACCGTACCGGGCCGAGCAGATCGAGGAGATGTTTCCTGCCGTCGCTGCCAAGCTGATCCGCGACTCTATCAAGATCAGAAGGATCGTGATCGTGCCGGAAAGTCGATCTAAGGTTGGATCACCCCTGATCAGTGGAATGCGATGAAGGCTCGATTCGAGGAGCCAAGGTAGAAGGAGAAGTCGGAGAAGGCCAAGGCGGCTAGGCAACATGCCTCGAAGTGGTACGGTGGGTCGATTCCGATAACGGAACATTTTCGTCGTCTGGTATGTCTTCCTCTTTTACAAATATTATTTTAATACAAAACCGATAAATTATTACTAAGATAATATATTTAATTACAGGTAAGGAAGGTCGGTAACGTCGACATGGTGACCGTCTTCCTGGCCACCCATCGTCACGGCGGTGACCTTATTGACGAGAGGGCCGAGCAGACTTATGTAAGTATTATAATACGTTATCTTAATTTAATACTTCGTGTCAATTTTAATATAACTTAGTAAATATGATGCAAATAAATATTCATGTAGTTAGTAATAATAAGTACATTAATTAGAAATTAGAAGTTAGTAATAATAAGTACTTTCTAGGCCGAGTATCAGAGGCTGCGGGAACGGGCGGCTGCTAGTGCACCTGATGCAGGAGAGGCCGGTACTTTCTCGCAGCCCACTCAAGCTCCGTCGGTGGACGACCTATGGATGGCCACCGCTGGTGGACTCCGTAGGGGTACATACTACGGTACGGGATCCTATGGCACCCTAGTTGTGACCCAGTCCTCTAGGACATCTCCTGCTAGTGTGCATGGTCCACAGCCGTCCCAGGAGTCTGCCCGAGTCCACCAGATGATGGAGTCTCTCCGTGAAGACCTGCTACGACGGATCGAGGAGCAGTTTCAGCACCCTACGGAGGATCCTGCGCTGCTAGCACGATTGGATGCACTCGACCGCGGCATTATGGACCTCAGGGAGACGACTGAGAGGACAGAGCGCACCGTTGGAGGGTTAGAGCGCACGGTGACGGAGCTGCAAACAGGACCGGTAACCATGGCCGAGAGGATGAGATTGGCACATGAGTCGATGGTCCAGAGCAGTGATAGAATGTTATCTATCATGGATTCATACCACCAGCGACTTACAGCGTTGTAGCGTGCTGGTCCTTCGGGTGCGCCTTCATCGTCGTCGACTCCGCCGCCTCCACCGCCTTCTTCTTCGACACCGACTCCACCGACGTCACTGTCTCCTCCATCGGTGTCGATTTTATTTAAGGAGTATGAGTTGTCCTTATCCCTTCGTCGCGGCGGTGCCCCTCCTACACCAGATTCCTAGTAGTCCTAGTTAGGACTGTGTCTTTATGTTTGTTTCATTCTTTATTTGTGACTTGGATATTTGTTGGTTGTGTAGATTTGGATGTTTGGATCCTATTCTATTTGTTGGTTGTGTGTAGACTTAGGTTATTTGGTTGTAGACTTTGTTATTTGGTGTAGAATTGGTTATTTGGATACTTGGTTATTTGGATATTTGGTTATTTGGTTAGTTGTTGTGTGATTGTTGTAAACTTGCTTATAGGGACTGAAATCTGTGTACAGTGAGAAATGGACATTCTGAGAACTGGACATTGTGTGATTGTTGTAGACTTGGTTATAGGGACTGAAACCTGTGTACAGTGAGAAATAGACATTCTGTGATTGTTTGGATCCTATTCTACAGTGAGAAATGGTTAGCTTTTTAAACGACGTCTTTAGGCATCGCTAAAACGACTTATTCTGGTAGTGATTCTTTCACAACTCAATGTGAAAACTCCATTGACATAAGTAGAAGTTCGAACATCCCTTCAGTACTGAACACCTATTCAAAGTATGTTCCTTGCCAAAAAATTGCCATTTGGCTAGTATAAATGTCCATCTTCAAGTCTATATCGGACAACAGACTTTTTGAGATCATGCCCTAGGAAATATCTGAAATATACTACCTGCACTCCAGTGTCGACATGCCGGTGGTCCTAAATGGAGTGCCCCGTCCCTACATCGTGCCCTGTTTCCGTCCACGGGGTGCGCGAGAAAGGAACACTGTCGCTATCGATTCGGTCGGGACCGATAGGTCGGAATCGGCCGAGTCGATCGAACGGGAATGGTTGAATTAAGATCCATTCCACGTTATGGAATGGCTTCTTCGGAACCAATTCCCATATTCAGCGGGTAGCGTCTCAAGGATTGACTCTGCGGCTGAGTCAGGAGAGACCTCCCGTTGCTCTGCTTTTCACGCCGCTTGCGTTGGTTTTGGCTTTGGTTTTCTGAATGCGTTTTCGTGGATGTTTTCGATGGTTTTCATGGTTTACATTTCGAACTCGCATTTTCTATCAAACTCTTGCATAATACAGTGTTCTAATCGATTGCTTGTGCGATTTCAGGTGATCGCGTAGGCGATGTCTAGCGCAGCCAACAAGTCCCTCGCCTCAAGCAAAAACTCAAGGTGAGTGGCTGAACTCCTTCATCTCGACCCTCTATTTCAAAGAAAGAGAACTTGGGTAATGGTAATGAAATTGAAATGATTCGCTTGAAAAACACAAGTCTAATGTTTGAAAAAAGAAAAGATGAGTTGTCTAGAAAAAAGATAGAATTCGTTAGGCCTGCAAAACAACCAAGTAAATGAATCGATTACATAACAAGCCCCAACGGTACCCCAAATATACCATGTTAACCTATCAAGGTCATGGACAACTTGTCGACAAGGGCGATGGTTTCTTCGAGCGGCAACCCGGGGCCACGGGACCGACTCGGCCTAGGAAGAAACTGGTTATAGCCGAGCTGGGTAATATGCAATCGGTAAGGCGGGGACTTGCATCGGAGCTCGCTACTTGCGTTGCAAGGGTCCCGTATTACCAGGCTATGTCCAAGATGGCTACTTAATGCCAGTGACCTCCACATCAAACACTTGATATAAATTGTTATCAACTAACAGGGAAGGTGATGGTAAGTTTTAGGTCGTACTGTGCGCTCTGCCGAGGGAAATTCTGGTGTAATTTGCTTGGTTTATGTTTCGTCAACATGCTTCGTATAAAAATACCTAGGATGGTTAGAAAGATCACGAAAAGCAAGTTGTGTAAATTTTTATCTAAATTCTTGAACCAAATGAGAGCCTGGAAATTAAGTAGTCACTCGCCAGTACATGTTGATTGTACTGATCCTCGCTCTCTCTACAGGTGCGATAAATCAGGAGGAGCGTGTCGCGTGAAGGGAGGCTACGCTCGTGTGTTTTGAAGCTTCGTCCGTGCGGTCGAAGTTTGGATCCAATCCCTTTTGAAGACTCTGCTGTCGAAGGCCAGAAGACAGATGGAGCGACTTCCCGTCATCCCAGGTAGTTTTTGTAATGCTGGTTGTAATCAAGGGATGAAATGTATGGAATGGCTATCTCGTCGACGTTCATTTTGTAATAGAGTCAGTTTGTAAAAAGCCCGCGCGGCGCCTTTGTATCGAGTCTGTAAAATGATGTTCATTATCAATAAAGCTTAAATTTCCTTCTCTATAATGTGTGTTCAATTTACTATGTGCATTCTCTTGTTGTTGTGTTTCGGATAACCTTATGACTATGCCTTGTGCGAGCGCAACTTAAGCTTGCACGGCATCACGCCCGGGGGACGACTATCGATTCTACAGAATCAGGGCGAGATATATTTGGTATCAGAGCACGGCTTTACGTCCTTGGCCTCTAGTGTCGAGTTTCCAGTTTCAAATCGTTGGTCTCGTATCGATGAGATATGTCGTTTCATACGAGGGAGTCCGTAATAAGTTTTGTGACTAATGTAATTTTACCTTCAAAATCTCAGAAGGTGCGGCGATAAATGTGGCGGTGAACGAAGAAAGTGCTTCGAGCGGCTCGAGTAGCTCGAGGCCCGGACCCTCTAACGATGCCATGGAACGGATGTTACGCATGCTGGAAGCGCAACAACAACAAGCTCAAGAGAATCAACGTCTGAATGAGCAACATCGACGGGAGACGGAGGCACATCGACGGGAAGTAGAGGCACGCCAGACCCAGTTCGAGGCCCAATTCGATGCACAATTCAAGTTGCAGCAGAAGCAGCTTGATACTCTTCAGCAGATTGTTCAGACAGTGCTGGCCAACAACAACAAATCCGCGACAACTCCTGTCGTAACCGAACCTGCGGCCAGACAAAGTGAAGTCGAACCGGAGGTACCTGAGCTTATGCCTGCGGCACCGAGAAGTTTTAACTTCGACGTGTCAAAATTCAAAAAGAGCTTCTGTACTTCCTTTTGTGGTACTGAAGACCCTTCATTGGCGATCGATTGGCTGGAGGAGTTAGAAGACCGGTTCGAGCTTCTGGGTGTCGATGAGTCCAAGAAAGTTGCATGCGCTCAGCTTCTACTCCGATTGAACGCGCACGACTGGTAGACAGTACAAAAGCGGGCAATCAGACGCGACAACGAGACAGTGGCGATATCTTGGGCCACCTTTCGAGAGGTGTTCGAGATCGAGTACCTTCCCGAAGCCATTCGATAAGAGAAGGAGAATGAATTTATGCAGCTAAGGCAAGGGAATATGACGGTGCGGCAGTATGCAGCAGAGTTCAACAAGTTAGCCAAGTTTGCTGGAGAATTCCTGCCCTCCCTGGCGAGTCGTGTACGACGGTTCGAAGTGGGCCTATGACCATCTATCTACGCCCATGTGTCTGTTCCTAAATACCAAACGATGGGAGAGTCTCTCAACCACGCCCTCCACCTTGAACGCCAATACCCTCCAGGTGCTGCCCGCGCTGTGTATACCTATAATCACAAACGCCCTAGCTACGTGGGAGGAAACAATGTGACCAAGCGTCCGAACAATGGGCCCCAAGGCGGATATCAAGGGCGTAATCCACGATCTTACTACAACCGATGTCATCATGTCGGTCACACGATCGACGACTGCCAGATACCAGAGGGTGGATGCTGGAACTGTGGCAAGAGGGGCCACATTCGTGCTGAGTGTCTAACCAGAAGGCCGAACCCAACGGCGCCCCAACAGCACCGTCCAATGGCGCCCCAACAGCACCGTCCAGGGAATCAAGTCCCAGCGCCTCGAGCCCTTCAACCTGTACCGCAATATGGCCCAGACCGCCGCCCTAATGCCCAGGGCCGTGTCTATGCCATGACTCGAGATAAAGTACATGCATCAGATACAGTCATGACAGGTATACTAAATTTCAATAATGTGCCTGCTCGTGTACTATTTGATTCAGGCGCTTCGTATAGTTTTATATCGGCGGACTTTGTCGCCGAGCACAAATTTCCTGTAATATTATTAGATCTCGACCTTAGCGTAAGCACACCTTCTGGCACACCAATACTCGTAAACTTAGCATGTGCCGACGGGATTATCTGTATAGGCGGTCGAAAGATCAGTCTTGATGTGATAGTTCTAGATATGAAGGACTTTAACATCATTCTGGGAATGGATTGGCTCGGGCCGTGCAACGCAACCATAGACTGCGCCGGAAAGACGGTCACCTTCCGCATACCAGGAGTGCCTGAATTTTGCTTTTCGTGTGGTGAGGCGTCGTCGACCTGCATGCTGATCTCGGTGATTTTCGCTCGAAGGATGCTGTATTCTGGGTACGAAGGCTATTTGGCGTCCGTTCGAGACATGCGACAGGATGGTACAAACGCGGGTCAGACCGACGTTGTGGCAGAATTCCCCGATGTGTTTCCGGACGAGCTACCAGGCATGCCCCCCGACCGAGAAATCGAGTTCAATATCGATACATTCTCCGATACTCGACCGATTTCCAAGGCCCCGTATAGAATGGCCCCCACCGAGCTGAAGGAACTCAAGGTCCATTTACAAGAGTTACTCGACAAAGGATTTATTCGGCCTAGTATTTCACCGTGCGGAGCGCCCGTATTGTTCGTGCAGAAGAAGGATGGGTCCATGCGTCTGTGTGTCGATTACCGAGAGCTGAACAAGGCCATCATCCGGAACAAGTACCCATTGCCCCACATAGACGACTTATTCGATCAACTGCAAGGCGCCTCGGTATTTTTGAAGATTGATCTCCGCTCGGGCTATCATCAACTCAAGATCAAGTCGGACGACGTGCAAAAGTCTGCCTTTCGTACTCAGTACGACCACTACGAGTTCCTGGTGATGCCATTCGGCCTGACGAACGCCCCCGCTGCCTTCATGGATCTAATGAATCGGGTGTTTCGACCCTTTCTTGATAAATTTGTGGTAGTCTTTATTGACGATATTCTCGTCTACTCAAAGGACACGGCGCAGCATGCGGAACATCTACGGGCCGTGCTCCAGACACTTCGAGAGAATGAGTTGTTTGCGAAGCGGAGTAAGTGCGAATTTTGGCTAAGCAGCGTATCCTTTCTTGGTCACATCATTTCGTCCGAAGGTATTGCAGTCGACCCGAAGAAAGTGGAAGCTGTTGCTGATTGGAAGCGGCCTGCGTCTGCTAGTGAGATTCGAAGCTTTCTTGGTTTTGCGGGATACTATCGATGCTTCGTGAAAGACTTCGCGAAGATTGCATCGCCATTGACTCGCCTCACTCAAAAGGGCGTCGTGTATGAGTGGTCGGATGACTGTGAAGCTTCATTCCAGGAGCTAAAACAGCGACTAATTTCGGTACCTATACTCGCACTTCCGGATGGGCTAGAGGGTTTTCAGATATTCAGCGATGCTTCAGGCCAGGGCTTGGGATGTGTGCTCATGCAGTGAAACAAGGTGATATCCTTCGCCTCCAGACAGTTAAAGTCGTACGAGAAGAACTATCCTACGCATGACTTGGAGTTAGCGGCGATTGTGTTCGCGTTGAAATTATGGCGTCACTATCTATATGGAGTGGCGTGCGCAATCTGTACCGACCACAAGAGCCTCAAGTATCTCTTCACCCAAAAGGAATTAAACTTGCGACAGAGACGCTGGCTCGAACTAATTAAAGCCTATGACGTGACGATCGACTACACTCCGGGCAAGGAAAATATGGTGGCGGATGCTCTGAGTCGAAAATATCTTACCTCGCTATCCATCAACCGCGGACTACTACAAGATCTAGAAGAAATGGGCATCGATCTCCGGGTTCGATTCAGAGATGTACGGTTGGCGCAGCTGCAGTTAGAGCCGAGTTTGCTGGAAAAGATCATGGCCGCTGAGAAGGATGATCCGTACCTGAAGAAAATGCACGAGCGAATTTCGACAGGTAGTGCGACCGACTTTGCGGAAGACAAGACCGGCGTGCTGAGATTGAATGGCCGACTATGTGTTCCGGATGATTCAGAACTGCGAAAGGAGATAATGTCGGAGGCGCATTATATGAAATATACCTTGCATCCAGGCAGTACCAAGATGTATAAGGACCTCCGCACGACCTTCTGGTGGCACGGGATGAAGAGAGATATGGCGCTCTTCGTGTCGCAATGCATGGCCTGTCAGCAGGTGAAAGCCGAGCATCGGCGACCGGGCAGGAAGATGCAGAACCTCGCTATTCCCGAGTGGAAGTGGGATCACGTCACTATAGATTTTATTGTTGTCCTGCTGAAGACACCACGGGGGAATGACGCCATCTGGGTCATCGTCGATCGATTAACCAAGTTAGTGCACTTTATCGCCATCAAAGTTACTTGGAGCATTGATCGCCTGGCGCAGATTTATCTTGACGAGATAGTACGGCTGCACGGAGTTCCAGTATCCATCATCTCTGATCGGGATTTACGGTTCATGTCGCGATTCTGGAGTAGCCTTCAGTCGACGCTGGGTACCAAGTTGCAGTTCAGCTCAGCTTACCATCCTCAGACCGACGGCCAAACGGAGCACGTTAATCAGATTCTCGAAGAAATGCTACGACTCTGCGCAATTGACTTCAAATCAAGCTGGGACGTCCACCTACCGCTGGCGGAATTTGTATACAACAATAACTACCAATCCAACATCCAAATGGTGCCATATGAAGCTTTGTACGGCCGAAAGTGCAGATCGTCCATTTGCTGGGATGAAGTCGGGGAACGGCAGATACTCGGCCCGGAGCAGGTGGAACAGACTGTAGAAAAGGTCAAATTAATTCGGGAAAGACTGAAGATTGCACAGAGTCGGCAAAGGAGCTACACCGACACCCATTGAAGACCACTTGAGTTCCAGGTGGGTGATCACGTGTTCCTGAAGGTGTCGCCCATGCGAGGAGTTACTCGGTTCGGCACGAAGGGAAAGCTGAGTCCGAGATTCGTTGGGCCGTTCGAAGTACTCGAGCGGGTCGCCCCAGTGGCCTATAAAATTGCCCTACCGCCGGCGCTCGAAGGTGTGCACAATGTCTTCCACGTTTCTCAGCTACGGAAGTATATGCACGACCCTAGCCACGTGGTGGATTTTGGCCAGCTGGAGCTAAAGTCCGACTTATCCTACGTTGAAGAGCCAGTTCAAATCTTAGAACGCAAGGATAAGCTGCTGCGAAGTCGAGTGATCCCTCTTGTTCGCGTACTCTGGAGGAACCATGCGGCAGAAGAGTCGACATGGGAACTCGAGTCAGAGATGAAAGAAAAGTTTCCTTCATTATTTTCATAGGGGTAGGTTTTGTTCTTAAGTTTCGAGGACGAAACTTATTTTTAGTTGGTTATGGTGTAGTGCCCCGTCCCTATATCGTGCCCTATTTCTGTCCACGGGGTACGCGAGAAAGGCACACTATCGCTATCGATTCGGTCGGGACCGATAGGTCGGAATCGGTCGAGTCGATCGAACGGGAACGGTTGAATTAAGATCCATTCCACGTTATGGAATGGCTTCTTCGGAACCAATTCCCATATTCAGCGGGTAGCGCCTCAAGGATTGACTCTGCGGCTGAGTCGGAAGAGACTTCCCGTTGCTCTGCTTTTCACGCCGCTTGCGTTGGTTTTGGCTTTGGTTTTCTGAATGCATTTTCGTGGATGTTTTCGATGGTTTTCATGGTTTACATTTCGAACTCGTATTTTCTATCAAACTCTTGCATAATACAGTGTTCTAATCGGTTGCTTGTGCGATTTCAGGTGATCACGTAGGTGACGTCTAGCGCAACCAACAAGTCCCTCGCCTCAAGCAAAAACTCAAGGTGAGTGGCTGACCTCCTTCATCTCGACCCTCTATTTCAAAGAAAGAGAACTTGGGTAATGGTAATAAAATTGAAATGATTCGCTTGAAAAACACAAGTCCTATGTTTGAAAAAAGAAAAGATGAGTTGTCTAGAAAAGAGAGAGAATTCGTTAGGCCTGCAAAACAACCAAATAAATGAATCGATTACATAACAAGCCCCAACGGTACCCCAAATATACCATGTTAACCTATCAAGGTCATGGACAACTTGTCGACAAGGGCGATGGTTTCTTCGAGCGGCAACCCGGGGCCACGGGACCGACTCGGCCTAGGAAGAAACAGGTTATAGCCGAGCTGGATAATAGGCAATCGGTAAGACGGGGACTTGCATCGGAGCTAGCTACTTGCGTTGCAAGGGTCCCATATTACCAGGCTATGTCCAAGATGGCTAGTTAATGCCAGTGACCTCCACATCGAACACTTGATATAAATTGTTATCAACTAACAGGGAAGGTGATGGTAAGTTTTATGTCGCACGGTGCGCTCTGCCGAGGGAAATTCAGGTGTAACTTGCTTGGTTTATGTTTCGTCAACATGCTTCGTATGAAAATACCTAGGATGGTTAGAAAGATCACGAAAAGCAAGTTGTGTAAATTTTTATCTAAATTCTTGAACCAAATAAGAGCCTGGAAATTAAGTAGTCACTCGCCAGTACATGCTGATCCTCGCTCTCTCTACAGGTACGATAAATCAGGAGGAGTGTGTCGCGTGAAGGGAGGCTACGCTCGTATGTTTTGAAGCTTCGTCCGTGCGATCGAAGTTTGGATCCAATCCCTTTTGAAGACTCTGCTGTCGAAGGCCAGAAGACAGATGGAGCGACTTCCCGTCATCCCAGGTGGTTTTTGTAATGTTGGTTGTAATCAAGGGATGAAATGTATGGAATGGCTATCTCGTCGACGTTCATTTTGTAATGGAGTCAGTTTGTAAAAAGTCCGCACGGCGCCTTTGTATCGAGTCTGTAAAATGATGTTCATTATCAATAAAGCTTAAATTTCCTTCTCTATAATGTGTGTTCAATTTACTCTGCGCATTCTCTTGTTGTTGTATTTCGGATAACCTTATGACTATGCCTTGTGCGAGCGCAACTTAGGCTTGCACGGCATCACGCCTGGGGGACGACTATCGATTCTATGGAATCGGGGTGTGACACCAAATTACTGTCCTGATCCACAGATCTGCTAGCAATATGTTCACCATCGAGACCTTCATCACAACTAGGCTTATCCTAGGTGAACAGCTCCTTCTAAAGCACGTGTGGCCAAATGCACCATTGTCCACCCACTAGTCATCTACCATACTAGATGACTCAACCTGTGCATACATAAAAACCAAGTTAAGTAATCAAAACAATCAAGTTTAGTTTTACCTTGCTATTTTTTCTTTGGATTGGATCTGTAAATCTCCTTTAAATGACACTCCAAGCCACAGCCATAACTAACACCACCAAGATGAAACTGTCTTCATCTAGGGTTATTATACTCCTGGAGAATCTTCGTGCTTATACAGTCGAAACCATGCGTACGTTCGAGCAAAACATATATGCCAATCCATGCGCATCATCTTGGCAAATCCATGCGTCGCATCCGAGTAGACCCATGTGCCAAGATATGCAGCATCCTACATGCATATTCAGATAGCGCATATGCATTCATGTGCAGACTCCACCATATACGTATGCAATCATGCACCTAATTAGCAGCCCCCTTCAATCGTCAGGGTGGGGCTCCCTATATTAGCAGCATTCTTTAGGCCGGAGCTCTTCATGTCGCTTCGCTTCCTCGCTCGACTCCAGAGATCGTCATGCACTGCCATGCTCACAATTGGAGCAAAGCCCATGTGCCAAGCAAAGCAGAATCCATGCACAAACATACACATGATCTAAATAAAACCTATGCACATCATCTGAACAAACCTATTCGCATATATATATGCATAATCTGAACAAATCTTATGAGCCATGCATGCGTACTAATACCTTGCTCCCTCTTTTCAACTAACTTGAGATGCTCTTTGAGAACCTCCTCGCCCTCTCTAGCAGAAATTGTAATCTCCATGCACTATCGACATATCCGATCTGCCATGTAATGTGCATCATCCTCCTTAGATAGTATAATGCCCCAGTCCCAAAATACGTAGGACCAGGTATACGAATACATGCCAGCAGCACTTCGCCAACGGGCCAAGCTATACAACATGCCCATTAGCGAAATACTTGTTGTAAATCATAATAACACCAAGAAATACAACACATTCCACAGGTATGTACATCTAATCACATCCTGTCAAAACCCGTACCTGGATATACGGGTACAAATACGTGGGCTACCTCTAGCCTACGCTGCAGAATCGGCGGTAGAATGCTTTATAGGTCTACTAGAAAGTATAGCATCTAGACACAATATATACGTACATGTCATCTCCGCACGGAGGTATATAATCTCAACTCAATCACAAGACATCTAAGAAAGATAGACACGAATATCATAAAGATATGACGGAAAAATATGAAGCAAAAAAGATGTAAAATCATAACACAGTTTAGGGTTAAAGATATAACACAAGAATCCCAAAATATAACATATAACATAAGTCTCAATACTAGCTGGAACGCAGTCCAGTCAAACCTATCTAACAGTCTAAACAGGAGATAAATCCTCTACTGACACCAAGGAAAATATCTCATCTCTATCCTGGCCATACCCGTAAAAGGTAGAGCAATCAGCCAACATGTCCTCTGTAAACATCAACGGTTATCCTGTTAGGAAAATGAGCAAGTACACCTCCAACAACAGTTTCATAGTATTAACAAATGCTATAAGAGACAATCATAATGGAATACAAGATGATATATCAAGACTGTAAGTAAAACATGATATATAAACTAGAAATCATGTCAGGGTGTAACGTACAGGAAAGTAGAACAATACAGGAATATCTGATGTATAATGTAAACATAAAATATGCCCTGAGATATTATAGTATTATGTGATCGGCTTGGGTCAAGATCAGGCTGTTCCATTTGGCCCGGCTATCACAGTAAAATCTGAAGAATGGTCAAGCCGGCCAACATGGAAAGCGAGCATAAGAAATATAAAATCTCGCTATACCCTACATGCAGTGAGGGTGACACAAGCACAAGAATAGTGACATGGCGGTATTGATCACATAACCTATAATAACTCCCCATCTCTGAATAGTATATGGATCCAGAAAAAGTACGTCATGACACGGGATTCTCCAAGAGGGTAGCTAATCCCCCTCAAAATTTGGTGTCTATACAAGTACAAGAAACAAGATCGAACAATGTACCAATATACCAAGAAAGTCGAGGAATAACATCTTATGCCAGGATCCAACATATACTAGTCCGTGCACTATCGTAACAAGAATCAAGTAAAATATTATAACTGAATCGGATACAGAAGATATCAAGACAAGGAACTACTATCAGATAATGTACTCGTCTGCGGTCCTGAGCTGCCAAATGGGGTCGATGCTCAAAGTGATGTCACAGACCTAAATATGAGATATATATATAAGCTAATTAGGGTTCAACAGTGTTAGGCATGATTATATAGTATAAGCTATGTAATCTAGGTCAAACTCAGTCCAACTAAATAAAACTAGATCACATTGAGTCACACTAGGTCAAACTAGGTCAAAGGTTGACTTACATTTGACTTTTGGTCAACTGGTCAACTCTAGTCAACTTTGGTCAACTCTAGGTCAAACTAGGCTAATGTTGACTAACAGTTGACTTTTGGTCAACTGGTCAACTCTGGTCAAGCTTTAGACATTTCTAGGCCAAGTGTTGACTGATATTTGACTTTTGGTCAAAGCAGTCAAACTTGGTCAACCGAGGTCAACATATTTCTAACATTACCTACCAAGATACCATATATCTTGGTCAAACATGATCAACTCTAATCTAAGAATTAAAATATCAAGTTGCACCTCACTATTCGTACATCGAAACCTATAACATGCAAATCGAGATAAGATAATCAACGGTAAGGTTAATAATCTTATCATAGTGATCCACATGGTCATATTGTCAATTCAACGATGTGAGATCACTGGAATCGACTGATCTCGGTTTCGTTGCACTAATTCCAAAATACGAACATAATAAGAATTAATTATAATAAAAGGTGATACATAGAGAAATATCTTCAAACATTGTCGGATGATGAATAAACATCACCAACGTGTCCAGAATGGTAAAATTAGCTAGGGTAGCCTATCCATAAGTCCAATTTGGACACAGGGGCAAAAAAATAATTTCGGATCAAAATGGTGTCCGTATCGGACCCACTTTGCTTCCAAAAAATGTGCAAGGACACTAGTCTACTAAATCTAATAAATTATATGTCCACGAATCCAGAATGACGATATGAACCCAATGGTATATCCAGAATTGGATTCCGTTGAGCCGATCTCAAAATGACCCGTCGACTCGGACTGTGGGGCCCGCTTTACACGGAAATGAGTGCTAGGGCCCATGTCCTCCAAATCTTACAAACTTCATATAAATTTGTGCCAAAACGATTCTACGAGTCTACTGGTGGTGTCAGAATTGAAATCCGGAGTCCCAGGTTCAATAATAGAATTTTACACGTTAGAAATTATGAATTCGGATGGCCAACTTTGGCGTCAAATTCAACCAAACAACCATGCTCACAATAAAATGAAACTTGAGGGACAGGAAGAGGGTTATACCAGCTGCGCATAGGAACCAGCAGTACGCCAAACGTAGCTACAATGGAAGAGATACGATCCGACGAAGTTGGCTCCATAAAACTGTCAAAGAAATTATATAATTTAAACGGTCAACTTGGCGGCTGATTTTGTTGTATCAAACGACAAAATTAACAGATGAAACTGGAGGTGAGTGAAGAGGTATATACCGAGATACAGGCAGAAGAAACGAATCGACGATCCAACAGTCGGATCGTCTAGAAAACGTGTGCGTAGTCACTGCGACGAGGCGCACATTCTGAAATCCATCCACGTGCACGTCGACGGGATTCCGTGCAAAATGCACGAATCGGGCGCTTCTCACACCGGAGAAGAGGGGGCGCGCCACGGGGCCTACCCGAGGGTGCGTCCGGCCAAGGAGAGCCGACCACGGCAGCGTGCGGCGGCGGCGACAGTGCGCGGTGGCGCGGCTGTTGCTGCTACTTATGTTGTTGCTGGTGGAGCTGCAGTTGGCCGGAGCTGGCCGCCGGCCTCGGCCAGTAGGCGACCAGGGAGGAGAAGGAGGAGGCCATGGAGACGAGTGGTGGTGGATGTGGTGGTGGTGCTCGGGGTGGTGGTGATGGTGCTCGTGATGATGATGATGATGATGATGATGGTGAGGATGATGATGAAAGAAGAAAATATGGAGGAAAAAAAATGAAGAAGGAGTGGAGATGCTCTCGGCTGAGATAGGGGGGTGAAGTTTGGCCATGGAGGCTTCTGTGAAAAGAAGGGAAGATAGAGATGTGGTGTTATGAAATAAAGGGGGGTGAAGTTGTTTATTTACTTACAAAGTAAAGAGAGAGAGAGTTATTAATGAACGAGAGAGAGAGAGAGAAAGTGGATAAAGATAGGGGTTTGGGGATTAGGGCCGGCCAATCCAAGGGGTTTGTGTGTTTGTGTTGTGAGTTGATGAGTGGTTGGAAATAAATAGGGGTTGAATGAAGGGCCATGATTGAATATGGTAAAAATTAGGTCAACTTTAGAAAATTAAATCATTGGAGTTGTCATTGGATATTTAAAATGTATAGACTAGGTATTTAACATTTTATAGGAAAAATAAGTGTGTGGGTATTCATGAGCGGTTAACATGAAGCTTGGGTTGGGTTCGGTTGAGCCGGGTCGGGTCAAAAAGAACTTTGCAAAATAAATGATTTAATTTTAGGTATATATGGTCATGGGTAAATAAGTAGCATGCGGGGGCTAAATTAAATGGGACACAAGAGTCATGTGGGCAGTAGGCTCAAAATAGGTCAAAACTATATTGGGTCGACTAGGTTGGATCGATGTCGGGTTCCGAAATTAAATTGGAAGTCAGGTCACATTTTACGGTGGATAATTAATTGGCCTAAATTGACCCAAAAGTTGTGCGAAGCAAATGAAGCACAAGATGGTGTGTCTGATGGGACACAAAGGTCATGGGTGTAGGGTGTCTCGAGTAGATCATGCATGAGAAGTTGGTTTCAAGAAAATGACTAATCTTGTGCTCCTAGATTAAAAGTCACGGTAATGTGCATATGATGATCAAAGATAAAGGTTGGAATTTAATTAATAATTATTAACGATCAAATGGTCTAATTTGACCCGAAGTTGTGCGAAGCGAAAAGAGTACAAGAGAACAAGTTTGAGTTGGACATGATATATCAAAATGAAGATAATCTTGTCTACTACAAACTCATGAAGAGAGTTTCCAGAGATTGGCATCCCTGACGCTCCAGAAGTCAAAGTCACGAAAATGAACATTAAATAAAATAATAATCAAATAACAATATTTATTCAAAATAATTGATTTAGAAAATTGAAAAAAAATAACCCTAAATTCATGGGGCTTACATTCTACCCACCTTATAAAACTTTCGTCCTTGAAATTAAAAATCATCTAATAGGTCAAGCAAAAGCATGCAACTGCTACGGCAACAGTACTCAATGTGCTACCCTTGTGATCATCTATGTTGTTTCTCTCTACAATCATTTTGGTTCAGGTTCAACAAAGATCCTTCTATCATAAACTACGTCATATATCCTTTAGAATCTTCCATACTAATATGGAACCTTTACGAATATTCTAAAATATAGGTCATCCTCGAAATACGTATATATATATATATATATATATATATATATATATATATATATATATATATATATATATATATATATATATATATATATATATTTATATATATATATATATATATATATATATATATATATAATATCATTATACAGGACTATAGAAGAGCCAAGCTTAAGGAAAATAAAACCAAATCTGACACGCTGACATAAGACCAAGTCAGCCAAAGGCCATACGCTCAGTGCAAAAGTCATACGCTCAGTGCAAGTCATACGCTCAGTGCAAGTGTCATATGCTCAGTACAAGTGTCATACGCTCAGTACAAGTACTCCATATGCCTCAAAAAGGCAGCGTATGAGGTCCATACGACTCCTTGTCACGCAAGTGAGCGTATGCAAGACATACGCTCCCAAAAGGCAGCGTATGGACTCCATACGACTCCTTGTCAAGGCAGCGTATGAACTCCATACGACTCCTTGTCAAGCAAGCGAGCGTATACGAGACATACGCTCCCAAAAGGCAGCGTATGGGCTCCATATGACTCATTGTCAAGCAAGCGAGCGTATGCGAGACATACGCTCCCAAAAGGCAGCGTATGGGCTCCATACGACTCCTTGTCAAGCAAGCGAGCGTATGCGAGACATACGCTCCCAAAAGGCAGCGTATGGGGACTGCGCTGCGCTAAAGAGCGCGCACAACTCAGTGGCACAAGCTAAAAAGCTCGTCCACTGCTCACTGTCTTCTCCAAACAGCAAGAACTCCATGGGTTGAACCCAAAGCTTCAAAAGTCCATAACTTGGTCAAAATAAGTCCAAATCTAACTTTGCAAAGTTCTATCTTGGGTGAAATTCAATTCTCTCCAACATAAGAACATCAAAACCCATAAAAATACAACTTAAATAGATCAAAATCATGCAAAACCAAAAATAGAAGAAACTTAGATCTAGAACAATGGAGACTCCAAATCACAAAATGTCAAGTTCTAATGTTGATCACCATGGCCTAATCTAGCTAATAAACAAATAAAAAGTGGTTCTCAAGTGGTGGCAAGGTGCACTTGCCTAGACCTCTCTCTCCCTCTCTTTGGTAGGTGAAGGGAGTAAATGAGGAAGAAGAAGATGAATAACGAAGAGAGAGAAAGAATAAATGGCAATAAATATCAAATGTGGTGGTAGGTAGGGGGTTTATCCATGGTTCATAATGAACCAAAATAATCCCAACCGAACCAAGCCAACTCGGGCCAAGAATAAACCAAGCCAAGCCATGAAGAAAACTAAACAAGGAATCATGCAATACAAAAATAAATACGTACACATATTCCAGAAATACGTAATACGAACCACAGGCAATACACCCACTTACATTCAGGAATGGGAAGCGGTTGCAATATACCTGCGGTCCTCTGATGCTCTGCCTTTACCTGCTGACAGACCAACCACTTTGCTACGAAGCGTACAATCTCCCTCTTCATACCATACCACCAATAGTACTGCTTCAAGTCCCGATACATCTTAGTACTCCCGGGATGAATTGAATAAATAGAACTATGGGCTTTACTCAACAACTCCTGCCTCAGTTCTCCATTTGAAACATATAGACGATTCCCGCACCTTAATATCCCATCCTCATGAATACGAAGTCCAGTCTGCTGTCCAGCCTCTGTCCTCTCACAAAGTCTTCGAAATCTTGTGTCTGTAGGCAAAGCTGCCTTGATCCTATCCACAAGCGACGACTGCACTTCTAAATTGGCAAGTACTCATTGATGTCCCAGCATAATGACTTCTATTCCAAGCTCTTGAAGATCCTCTAATAACTGTGGCTGGGTTGTCAAGAAATATGCAGTAGGCTTCCTACTCAAAGCGTCCACTACTACGTTTGCCTTGCCAGGACGGTACTGCAATTCTATATCATAGTCTGTCATTAGCTCCAACCACCGTCTCTATCTCATATTCAGCTCCTTTTGTGTGAAGACATACTTTAAGCTCTTATGATCCGTAAATATCTCCACACGTTCACCATACAAATAATGCCTCCATAGTTTCAATGCAAAGATCACCGCCGCTAACTCCAGATCAAGAGTAGGGTAATTCTTCTCATGTACCCTCAGTTGTCTCGATGTGTAGGCTATGACCTTTCCGTGTTGTATCAAAACACATCCAAGTCTACTACCCGACGCATCACTATAAACCACGAATTCTTTCGATTCAGAAGGAAGCGACAAAATAGGTGCTGAGGTCAATCTCTTCTTCAATTCTTCAAAAGCCTTCTGACAATCTTTTGTCCATCGAAACTTTTGATACTTGCACGTCAACCGCGTCATGGGCACTATAATTCGTAAGAAATTTTCTACGAACTTGTTGTATTACCCGACAAGTCCGAAAAAACTTCTAACTTTTGCAACTGATGTTGGTGTAGGCCAAGACTCTACGGTAGCTACCTTCTCCGGATCCACCGAAAGTCCTCCCGAGATAATGTGTCCAAGGAAAGGGACTCTATCAATACAAAACT
>JANAVB010016196.1:8374073-8496573 GCA_029216955.1 Iris pallida | reverse complement strand
GTTTGTTATGATTATCCCTAAAAGTGGCGGCGGCTTGTTGATTGATCGATGTGGACCATTAATCTTGAGTGTGATGAATCTGGGCCATTAATGTGGATTGCGCCAAATCCTATCAGTAATTAATACTGATTGCAATAAATCTCCATCATGATGATTTGCTGATGTTTGCAAATCTGAATGAATAAATTTAATTTATTCTCCCGCCACATATCCCAGATTATTAGGATTTGACCTAATCTTTGATTGCAGTAAATCTGGGTTTTTGAGAATGATTGGCTTTATGACACGTGACCTGCCACGTGGTTCAATCGAGAGCCACTGAAGAAATCTGAGCCGCATGAGGTTTGAGCCGCATAAGGCTGGCCACGTGTCAAAGTGGCTTGGGGTGAATATTTGAACCGCATGGTGATGATCTGAGCCGCATGAGTGTAGGCAGCCGCATAATAGGTAGCTTCTTAGCGAGCCGCATGGAGATAGTCCTTGTGAGCCGTATGGAGGAGTCTCTACTTGAGCCGCATAGGACAGCTTTGGCCTGAGCCGCATGGAGAGTCTCCGCTCGAGCCGCATACGACTGTCCACGTGTCAAGGCCGTGTGGCACTTTCTAGATTTTGGGGGATTTGTGTCATAGATTTTCTTCGTTTTCCTAGGATTCTGCCATTATGACAGAGTCGTAATTGCTTCTTTGTGTCAGGACTGTCGCTTTGTCAGAGCTGTCAGCCGTCAAGGTAATTAATGCAGTATAGGACGAAGGGAAGTACTGTTTGCGAGCCACGTGTCTTCTCTTCTGAGCCGCATGGAACTTATTGAGCCGCATAGGCACTTTGAGCCGCATGGGGCTCTGAGCCGCATGAGCTCTCTGAGCCGCATGGGATTCCCTGGCCGTATGGATCTTTTTTATTCTTTTTCATGCTTCTACAAGACCCCCTTCAAAGTTTTCAATTTGCAAAATTGAAATACTTTGAATAAGAAGCATGGCTGTGTATAAATTCTTCTGGCCGCATATGAAGTCCTGGCCGCATAGATGTCTTGGTCGCATGGCCTCCTCAGCCGCATTGGCCACCCAGCTGCATGATTTGTTGGCCGTATAGGCTGTCTGGCCGTATTGACTCTGGCTGCATGGGCTCCTTGCCACGTCTTTATGACATGCGTGCAGATCTTTTGCATTGATTGCCGATGTTTTTGGGGCAAGATCCCAAGAGTTTGGTTAGCTTGTTTGTCTCGATAACCGAAGAGTCGGTTACGTTGTACGAGGCGTCGGTCTATGGCCCCTCCCTTTTTCTTCCTATAAATAGAAGGGTATTTGGAAGGACTTCTCTCCTGTCTTCAATTCTTCTTGACTCAGATCTCTGTCTTGTTTTCTTCCTCCGATCATCAGACAACAATGGCTCCCAGGTCTTCCAAGACCATGACGAAAACTGTAGCGAAGGATAAGAAATCGGCTTCGTCTTCGACTGTCGCACCCCCCCCCCGTTCGTCTTGACGTCTACATTGCCATCGAAGGTAAGGACTGTATAAAAGCTTGAATACTTCGAAACCCTAACATAGCCGGCTCTGCTGTATGCTTTGTGCACAAGCCTTTGATGCAAACTGTTCAAATTGAATGGGCCGCATACGCGTCCCATGACCGAGCCGCATGGGGGTATAACCCGTGTCCGAGCCGCATGAGAATTCTCTTAATGAGCTGCATGAACACTTCTGAATGTCTTCTGACGGTTTTTATTTTCTTTGTCTTTGGTTCTTTTGTAGTATCTCCACCGGCTGCTGGGATCGCAGTGACAGAGGAGCCGCCGCCTCCTTTCATCAAACAGGAGTTATCCTCTGTTAAGAGGGAGGCGATAAAAGAAGAACCGGTGCCTGAGGGGGAGGGCAGTCTTCCAAATATCGAAACCGCTGAGGGTGGTAGCGCTGGGAATTCCAATTCGCCTGCTCTGGACGAGGATCCTTCTCAATTGCATCCTTCATATGCAAGGTGGTTGAGGGAATGGTATACGCGCTTCCGCAACTAGGATTCCGGGGCTTCTCGTAGATGTCTATCTTTTGTCTTTAATTTTTTGCTGTAGTCTTCGTTTTATTTTTCTTTCTTTCTTGTCTGTATGAAAAACTTCTTTGCCTTGCTTGTAGTCGTGTAGATGTAACCGATTTCTGAATGAATGGAATATACTTGCTTCACTCTTTTGCTTTGTAATAGTCATCTTATTGGGACATTTTGCGTGGACCTATACCCCTAACGTACCCTGGTTTTGGATACGGACAATAAGTTTAAAAAGGAACCAACATACTCACTCAGAGGTACTAAGGACATGGTGAGCATGAGGGTTTCTTTGACAGAGCCTTCCTACTCAGAGGTAATGAGGACATGGCAGGAGTGGGCTCAATGGAGGATATTTGTGGACCTATTATCCTTGGCGTAATCCTGTTGTGGGTACAGATAATAAGTCGAAAGGGATCAACATACTTACTCAGAGGTAATGAGGACATGGCAAGCATGAGGGTTTCTTCGATGGAGCCTTCCCACTCAGAGGTAATGAGGACATGGCAGGAGTGGGCTCAATGAAGGAGGGTACATAGAACGACTCAGATGTAATGAGGACATGGAAGTTCTATGTAAGGGGTGATTTGTTTTTGGCGGAAGTGAAACGACTCAGAGGTAATGAGGACATGGCCGTCTTGGAATTTTGTGGATCGGTTACCCTTTTTGTGCACTGGGAGTGCGGGTAGTGGATCATGAGGGAGGATCTCTTCCAGAAAGAAAGTTCAGAGGTATGATCATCCATGACTTACTATCTGAAAGAGTGACCGGAATATGAGTTCAGAGGCACCAGCGGGTACATAACTCGATAATTTGGAATATTGTGAAAGTGTGAGTTCAGCGGCACCAGCGGGTACATGACTCGATAATCTGGAATATCGTGAGGGTGAGTTCAGCGGTACCAGCGGGTACATGACTCGATAATCTGGAATATTGTGAGGGTGAGTTCAGCGGTACCAACGGGTATATGACTCGATGATCTGGAAAGTGGTGAATATGAGTTCAGCGGTACCAGCGGGTACATGACTCGATAATCTGGAATATTGTGGATGTGAGTTCAGCGACACCAGCGGGTACATGACTCGATAATCTGGAATGTTGTGGATGTGAGTTCAGCGGCACCAGCGGGTACATGACTCGATAATCTGGAATGTTGTGTCATTTAGACATAATATTTCTTCAGGAACTTGCCGCTGACGGGCAACATGAGCAAGTCCCCATTTTGCTCTGCGAGGCGGTAAGTACCGTTGGAGAATACAGCCTTAATGATGAATGGACCTTCCTATTTTGGCTGGAATTTGTCGGCAGTCTTGTGAGTCATGACCATCGGCCTTCGGACTGCCAGAACGAGATCGCCCACTTAGAATGTTCTAATTTTGACCTTCTTGTTGAAGGCTCCAGAGATGCGTGCTTGGTATAGCTCGATCCTTTGCTGAGCCAGGAGGCACTTCTCATCTAAGGCCTCCAACTCTTGTAGCCGACGACGGTAGTTATCATCTGTCGTCAATTGGTATGTAAGGGCGACGCGGAGTGAGGGTATTTGAGTCTCCAATGGGAGAACTGCCTCACTCCCGTACACCAGGGAGAATGGTGTGTTCCTAGTGGCTGTTCAGACTGTAGTATGGTACGCCCATAAGCATTCACCAAGCTTCTCGTTCCAGTCGCATTTGTTGGACGATACGAACTTTTTGAAGAGTTTGATGATTATTTTGTTGAATGCTTCTGCCAGCCCATTCGCTGCTGGATTGTATGGCGTTGAAGCAATATTCTGGATGCGGTACTTGTCGCAGAACCGATAGAAGGCGTGGCTTGCAAACTGTGGACCATTATCATGGATGATCCTTCGGGGCAGTCCAAAGCGATAGATGACGTGGTGCTTAAGGAAGCTGATCACGTTTGAAGTCTTTACTTCTACAAGCGGGACAGCTTCAGCCCATTTGGAGAAATAATATGTAATTGCGAGTATGAAGCGATATCCTCGGAAGGAAGGTGGAGTGATTGGACCAATGATATCCATCCTCCATGCTTCAAACGGCCAGGACGCTGCTGTCGGATGTAGAAATTCGGATGGTTGGTGGATGAAGTCCGCGTGAACTTGGCAGGCTTTGCATTTTCTTGTATAGTCTATCGTGTCTGCTACCATCGTAGGCCAGTAGTAGCCCATTCGGCGAAGACGATCTTGTAATTTAGGGCCAGGCTGATGGGCCCCGCAGACACCGTCATGAGCTTCGCATACAGCTTCTTTGGCTTCTACGTTTGACAGACATCGAACCAATAGTCCATCGTAGGATCGGCGATACAGCATCTTTGTCTCTGTATCGTAGAAGAATCTGAGAGAACGCCTTCTGATGGAAGTGGCTTCCTTTGGGTTCTCGGGTAGAATATCGTAGACGACGAAGTCAATGAATAGTTGTCTCCAATCTGGGACATCGTCAATCGTCTGGGCAGAATAACTCGCCATGAATTGAACGTTGTTCTTGGGCAGACCAGTTCGTGGCCTATCACATCTACCGATTGATGAGTATGATTTGGCACTGCTAGGGAAGCGGCAAGGCCTGCTAAGGCATCGGCTTCTATATTTCGGAGTCTGGGAACGTGTTAGATGAAGAACCCTTCAAATGACGAGATGATGTTGATTGCTATTTGGTGATAGGGGATCATGTCTTCATGGCGAACCTCGTATGAACCCCGGATCTGATTGACGATTAACTGTGAATCACCGTATGCTTCAAGATATTCTACCCCCAGCTCTCTTGCAACAATGACCAGAGTGTTGTACTCGGCCACATTGTTAGAGAAGGGTTCTGTGAGAGAGTAAGCGCGATTGATCACCAATCCGGAAGGAGAAACCAGTACCACCCCGACTCCGACGACGATGTTACCTTTAGGTCCGGTCCTTGAGACGTCGTCGAAGAACATTCGCCATATATTGTCGTGGGAGGTTGCATGCGAGTCGGCGACCTCATCTGGGATTCCTTCATATATTCTGGATGACTCCGAGCCTGGGTGGGCTGCTAAAAAGTCTGCCAGAGCTTGACCCTTAACAGCCTTTTGCGGGACGAAGATCATATGATATGGGGACAGTAATATTGCCCATGTAGCGAGGCGGGAGCTGAGTGCTCCTGGTTTCGTCATGAGGACCCTGAGAGGATTGACTCGTGAGATCACATGTATGGTCTGTCCTGTGACATAGTGTCGCATCTTTTGAACGACGAACACCAGGGCGAGGCATTCCTTCTCCACGACGGTGTATCGGTGTTCTGGCCCAACCATCATTCGGCTGAGGTAATATATAGCTTGTTCATAGCCTGTATCATTGTTTTGTGCCAGCAGAGCGCCGAAGGAATGCTCTATTGCTCGTACATAGAGCAGGAATGGTTTTCCAGCAACCGGGGCCACCAGAACTGGAGGGTTTGACAAATATTCTTTGATGCTGTCGAAGGCATGCTGACATTCCTCATCCCATATGAATGAGATGCCTTTCTTCATGAGATGGGTGAATGGTCGACATCGCCCAGAGAGGTTAGAAATGAACCTTCTGATGTAAGCCAGCCTCCCTTGAAGGCCCCTGAGTTCGAGGAGATTTCTCGGGGGACCCATCTCCATAATTGCCTTCGTCTTTTCTGGATCGACGTGGATTCCCTAGGCAGTAATATTAAAACCCAAGAATTTTCCGCTGGATACGCCCAAGAAGGATTTTGTGGGATTCATCTTCAGGTTGTGTGCTCGCATCAGATCGAATACCGTCCTCAGATCCTGCAAATGGTCTCCCTTACAGCGACTCTTGACAGCGATGTCATCAACGTAGCACTCCACCGTCTTGTGCAAGTATTCTCTGAAGATGATACTCATGGCTCTTTGGTATGTGGCGCCAGCATTCTTTAAACGGAAAGGCATGACTGTGTAACAGTATGTGCCAATCGGTGTTCGGAATGATGTATTCTTTTCGTCGTCAGGAGACATCTTGATTTGGTTGTACCCCGAGAAGCCATCCATGAATGACATACGCTCAAAGCCGCAAGTGTTTTCGATCATGATGTCTGTGATAGGGAGGGGGAATTCATCTTTTGGACATGCCTCATTCAGATTGCGGAAGTCGATGCAGATTCGGATCTTTCCGTTCTTCTTGAGGACCGAAACTATATTGGAGACCCAATCCGGGTGTTGTTCCTCGCGAATGAAGCCGCTAGCTATTAATTTATTGACTTCGGCTTCGATCGCATCCATGATGCCTGGGCGGAAGCATCGCTGTTGTTGCTTGACCGGCTTTGCATCTGGTCGAATGTTGAGTTTGTGAAGAGCAATATCGGGATCTAGTCCCGGTATGTCTTCATAGCTCCAGGCGAATACATCGATATAATTTTTGACAAGTTCCAGTAACGATTCTCGTTCTTCGTCTGTCAGGCTTTTACTGACGAATATTGGTTTTGGAGAAGATTCGCTGTCGAGGTCGACTTGTATAACCTCATCTTCAGTAGGAGGTTCCCTCTGTTCGAACCATTTTTCCCATAGTGCATCTAGCTGTTGGGCCCACGGCTCTAACTTGAGGATTTCAGGCATGTCCTCATCTTCTTCATAAGCGTCGACGAATGCCATATTGACTGACATGACTTGTCTGAATATGTCTCCGATGCTGGTATCTGAATCAGAAGTTGGTGACCCGGTTGAATGTGAATGCCAGTCACATTCCTCATCTGAAGTTTCGGGGGTCGTTGCGGGCGTAACATACCCTAGTCCGCATCGAGTCTTGCTATAGTAGTCCCGTGGTTTCCCAGCCGGGACTGGTGGCTTCAAAGGTAATCGTCGACCGGTGCCGTAGTTCAAACCTGGCGTAGCCTCCAGATCATATCCCTATTTTTGTATGAGGTATTTGGATTGGGGGCTATAAAGATACAGAAGCAGTCTCCCGGCATCTGATTCAAGGTCGACTTCTTCTACGGTGAAGGGCTGCGGATCGTCCTTCCGGCCGAAGATGATTGGATGATCCCCTCCCTCGATTATGCGGTAAGCGTCTTCCACTGGAGTAAGTTGGATTGCGGTGTACACATTTGTCACCTGTGTGTGTAGGTGAGTGCCTGTACCGTGTTCCATAGCATACATTGTACACAGCTTATTGAGCTCGAGGTAGTTCAAAGATAGCCCTTTATTGATGAAGTAAGGTATCTTTTCTAGGGAGATTACATCATCTGCGGAGGGAACATTAGTGTGGGCATCCACTTACTTGGCTAGCTCCGGTTCCTCTTCGGCTACCCCCTGTATAAACGAAGACTGAGAGGATGACCTGGGCAGCTTGATCGTCAGAGGTTTAGCTGGTGGAGCAGAGCGTGGAGTTGTTGGCAGACTATCGACCCCCAGCTTGGTACTCGATGCTGGGCGGGGAGTGGTTGGTTCGCTAGAAGTTCCAGACCTTGCATCGGGGTGATGACTCTTCCTGGGAAGGCGTATCGTCATTGGCTTATCGGAGGGATTAAGCTTCTTCGTTTGCGGCTGGCCGACTCTCGGCAGCCTGATTGTCAACGGCTCCGTTGTGGGTCTTGGCACTTGGCCAGACCTTGGCAGCCGGATTATCATCTGCTCTTCTTGCGTCGAGAGGCTGATTGCATCCTTACGCAGAGTGGCTGTAAGGGGTGCGGACTTGTCAGGTTTGTGAGCTTGGAGGTGGATTGTCGGAGGTTCTTCTGATCCTGAGGACGTCTCAGTCTGAGATTGTACATCTTCGTCCAGGTGCCTCTTCGACTTTTCGTATAGGCAGGAGTCTGAGTAATAGGATTCGACCCCTTTGAAGGGATCGATGTCGGTAAATTCTGTCCTTACGAAGCCGTGTTTGTCGACGTACTTGAAGTACTGATGCAGCGTGGAAGGCACGATCATGTAATCGTGTATCCAAGGGCGCCCCAAGAGGATGTTGTACGAAGTGTCCGCATCTATGACGTAACAGGTCACTTCTGACTGGAGATCGCCAATTTGGCACTTCAAACGAATCTTCCCAATCGGGTAGCTCCTGCCCGAATTGAAACCGCTGATGGCTGTGCTTGTTGGCGTCAGGCGATGCATCAGAATGCGAAGATGATGTAGCAGACCCTTCGGGATAATGCTTATGGAAGAGCCAGGATCAATGTGCATCCGATCCACCTTTACGTCGCCGATGTATCCAGTGTAGTATAACGGGCGATCGTGCAGATTGGTTTTGATGAGCATATCCTGCGGAGTGAAGACAATGTTGGGCATCGCTCCTGTGCAAGCGCTGTCTTGGAGATTTGCAGGCGGGCTCTCTCCCGTGAGGTTGACTTGAGCCAGATAGGCGTCGGCATTTTGGAGTGCATCGCTCAAAGCCGCGCGAACATCCTTTGAGAGTCTCAGAAGCTCGTATAAGGATAATTTGGCCGGTGTATTGGCCAATTGCACTAAGATGTCAAAGTTGTAGGGCCTCTCCAGCCCCTGAGATGCCTCTTTTCGGAGGGATTTGTCAAAGCGAGTCTCCATCGGCCTAGGCTTGTCGGTCGTCGGAGGCTGAGACGGTCCCGGAGTGTCAGTAGTAGCTAGCTGATGATCTTCAGTTGAGTTTTCAGCCACGAGTTGGGCCTGTGCCCCAGATCGGGTGACGACAGCCGTAGCTTCTTCGACATCCGCCGAGATTGTGCGGCAGGATCTGACCTTTCCACCCTTCTTCATGCGTGTGGAGGATGGTATAGATTGAGTCACTTCAGATACCAAGTCTGGATTGACCCACATGATCTCCCCCCGTGATGTGGTGAGGGGCACTAGACCAGCAACCTGATCTCGAGGAGGTGGAAGATTAGCAATCTCCATCGTCGCTCGAGGGACGGGTACCACGCCGTCTTGAGTCTCTGTTGGAGGGAAGCTGCCGAATTGTACGAACACCATGTTGGCTGCTACGGTCACCTCCTCGAAATCGATGGCCAGAGCGTTCGAATTGATAAGATGTTGGATGTATCGCTTCAATTGGTAGCAGTCGTGTGTAGCATGATGGACGTAGCAGTGGTAATGACAGTACTTCGGGCTCTCCATTTCTGTCGGCCGAGGTTTCCGTCTTGGTGGAGGGAGCTGAATTCTGTCTCTTTGTATGAGCATGTCCAAGATGGGTTTGACGTGACCGTCTTCGAAGGAGTAAGTGATTTGCGGCCATTGTTTGTCTGCCGGTTTTGACTCAGGTTTCTGAGCTGTGTCGGCCACCATAGCCTGCTTAACTTTGTTGTCCCGATTGTTGGAGGGGCTACCCCCATTATCGTTGTTGGCATTAGGACGCTTGCCCTTGTTCTCTCCCTCTGAGATGTGCAATCCCAGTTGGCGAGCCTTCTTCAACCGTTCTTCGGCGCTAGTAACATTGATGATAAACGTCTTCCAGTCCTTGAATTGACTTTCGCCCATCCAGAGACTGATTGTTGGAAGCAATCTCTTTTGGCAAATTTCAATCAAGGAGGAATCCGGATTTCCAGAGGGCAGCTTCATCGTGGTTTGGCAAAACCGCTCAATATAGTTCCTCGTCAGCTCTTTCTCCCCTTAAACAACGTCCATGAGGGTGGACATCGTGACGTCCTGCCCTACCTCGTAGAATCTCTCCAAGAACATGCGCTTGAAGCCGGCGAAGGAGTGGATGCAGTTGTCCGGCAGGTTGCGATACCAGTCGAAGGCGACTCCTTCCAATGCCCCAATAAATAATCGTGTGAGGATGGCATCGTCATGGGGCAGATGGTCGGTGGTGACCTCGAAGTAAGTGATGTACCGACTTACGGAGGTCTTGCCATCATACGGTTTGATGTTGAACGGCTTATATCTTGGTGGGAAGGGGACATCCCTCCATTCAGCAGGGTATGGTTGCCGCATTCTGAGGTCTTGAGAGTTTTCTCGAGCGTGAAACATGGCTCGGAGCTCCTGGACCTCTCTTCTTACTTCCCTGGCATCATCTGCAGCGGTGGGAGTCGTCATTTCAGGAGGATTATTGCCCGGGTTCGGTGTCGCTGAGTTCGAGTCTGCATTGACCGCAGGACCCGCGTTTGTTTGGCCAGGCGTCCCTTCTTGCAGAGTTGGAAGGGCTGGTTTGATCTCGTCTACAGACTTGACCAGGGCGTGTAGTATGGCCTCCAGAGTATCGATGCATTGGCGATTACTGGAACTACCTTGGTTGCTATCCGTCATGAACACCGTCCTTATATGAGGAGAGATGGAAGGAACGGTGGAGGACGTGCCCTCCGAATCATACCCCTGTAGCGAGAAGTCATCAGGGTATGTGGGAATGTTCTCCTCTGGTTCGGACTTGGAAGGAATAGTACCCCCAGCTTCAGAGCTTGCTTCATCTTGAGAGTCGTGGATGTCCTCGGGGACGTCGGGATTTGCTGCATCTGATGGGAGAGTTGTTTCCCCCGGCTCGTCTTCTTGGAACATAGGATTGTCGTGGAGGTTTGGAGGAGTGCTACCCCCAGTCCCAGCAACCTCCAGTGGTGTGGACGACGAATCTCCCACTGTAGCAGATTTTGTCTTAGAACGGGTACCTTGGAAAACTCCGGTGGTGGGTACCCGCTTAGACGACAGTCTCTTAGTCATGGTGGTTGAGATCTTTGGACTGGAAACGTTCGTCTTCTTCCCTCTCCCATCAGCGGGGACTTTCTGAGCAGAGTTGCAAGAGACGACGGAAAGTGCCTCATCTTCCGAAGACGGCTGTTGCAGTCTTTGAAAGACGGACTGACGGTCTTTACGTACCGTCGCGTTATTGCAGCAGCAGTTGACGATGACTTGGGTACAGTGACGCCCGTGGGAGGACTCTTTGCACCCCGATGCATCTTCTCTTTCCTTGCGTTTGTGGAGGATGGCCTCACGCAAGTCAGATGGGTCTGGATCAACCCTGTTCGCACCCTAGATTTTGGGAGACTTTTGCGAACCTCTCTGTCCGTTTGCCGCCGGGGGCTGGACTCGAGTGGTTCTGTATAACTTCCCATCTGAGGCCCGTATAACAGTATGCGGTACGCTCGGATGGTTAGAGATCGGATCAGCGGATCAAGCTTGCCAAGCTCGTGCTGCCCTAGACTTCTTCGCTCTAGTGCGTAAGGGCACATAGTAGGAAGAGTCTAGGTGATGCTGGAGAGAGTCAGACATATCTTCTTGAGAGCACAAGAGATCAGGACCATAGGAGAGGCGGTCGAAGACAGAGCCACGTGGAGTAGGCGTCATGCGGCTGTCATCAATAACCTTCATGCGGCTGGCAGGCGTAGCCGCATAGGCTTTCTTCATGCGGCTGGGAGTCTCGGCCGTATGAGTTCTCTTCATGCGGCTGGATGATCTGACCGCATAGACCTCCTTCATGCGGCTGGCAGTTTCAGCCGCATGAGCATCCTGCATGTGGTTGGCAGACTTGGCCATATGAGTGTTCGACTTCTTCTTGGGGCGTATAGAATCACTCTTTGTCCCTGCAAGTCCAACATCGTAGTGCTTTTCTCTGCCGGACTTGGGAACAGCAGAGTTCTCTACGGCTCAAAGTGGAGCCGTATGAGAGTCGCCTTCACCGTCTTGGGTAGCAGAGAGTACCCCGTCCAGAGCTTATGGAGGAGCAAATAATTTTTTCCTCCACTTGCAGCGAGTTTTCTTTGTGCGGGTTCGCTTCTGGACCGGGCCAGCACTTCCTTCAGAGAGCATTTCTTCAAACGCATGTTGGTCGAAGCGGACAACCATCTTCTGTTGCGAGGAGCCAAGTTTGGCTGCATCCGATTGCGTCACCAACTCCTCAGCCGTGGAGAAGTTTATCCCCAGCAGAGTCGCCATCGTGTTTGCCATGAAATATAAAAGAGCAGAACAATTATCGGAGGACTGGACTTTTACTTCACGTTACAAACTCGCTTGTACAAAGAAAGCCTAGGGACGAAAGCCTAGGTACAACAATTTAAGTACAATTGTTTATTTTAGATTCTGGGGGGTGACGATAGAGGCTAGGGAAAGCGACGGTAGCTCTGCCTTAATCCTTGGACGATCGAATGCAGCCTTGGCTCGGGGAAGATCTGCTTGGCGTTGAAGAAATGCTCTTTTTTCCCTCTCTCTTTTCTCTCCAAGTATTCTGGTGCTCTGATCTCGAAAAAGGGGTCGTCTTGCAAGGGAATGGCAACTTGCTATTTATAAGAGTGGAATGTAATCATTAGGGTTTGCAATGATTGTCCCTAAAAGTGGCGGCGGCCTGTTGATTGATCGATCTGGGCCATTAATCTTGAGTGTGATGAATCTGGGCCATTAATGTGGATTGCGCCAAATCCTATCAGTAATTAATACTGATTGCAATAAATCTCTATCATGATGATTTGCCGATGTTTGCAAATCTGAATGAATAAATTTAATTCATTCTCCCGCCACGTTTTCCAGATTATTGGAATTTGACCCAATCTTTGATTACAGTAAATCTGGGTTTTTGAGATTAATTGGCTTTATGACATGTGACCTGCCACGTGGTTCAATCGAGAGCCACTGAAGAAATCTGAGCCGCATGAGGTTTGAGCTGCATAAGGCTGGCCACGTGTCAAAGTGGCTTGGGTGAATACTTGAACCGCATGGTGATGATCTGAGCCGCATGAGTGTAGGCAGCCGCATAATAGGTAGCTTCTTAGCGAGCCGCATGGAGATAGTCCTTGTGAGCCGCATGGAGGAGTCTCTACTTGAGCCGCATAGGACAGCTTTGGCCTGAGCCGCATGGAGAGTCTCCGCTCGAGCCGCATACGACTGTCCACATGTCAAGGCCGCGTGGTACTTTCTAGATTTCGGGGGATTTGTGTCAGAGATTTCCTTCGTTTCCCTAGGATTCTGCCATTATGACTGAGTCATAATTGCTTCTTTGTGTCAGGACTGTCGCTTTGTCAGAGCTGTCAGCCGTCAAGGTAATTAATGCAGTATAGGTTGAAGGGAAGAACTGTTTGCGAGCCACGTGTCTTCTCTTCTGAGCCGCATGGAACTTATTGAGCTGCATAGACACTTTGAGCCGCATGGGGCTCTGAGCCGCATGAGCTCTCTGAGCCGCATGGGATTCCCTGGCCGCATGGATCTTTCTTTATTCTTTTCCATGCTTCTACAACCTTTCCACCAAAATAAGGGCAAACCTAAAAAGAGGCAAGAACACTCTTAAGAGACTACTTATAGGCAAGGGAAACCTAATAGTGGCTGCCATGGTTGGGTTAGGATTGGTCTTGGGCTTAATTCATGGGCCAATGGCTTAAACACTAGGCTAAAAATTGATAAGTCATAAGTCATTGACTTAAGTCACTAGTCATGGACTAATTCCACCCAAACTAATCCTCCCTACTTTAAAACTAATTTCTAATTACTAAAGTAGGTTAATTAGAGTTAGACTAGGGTCACCAACTAGGGTTAGTTTCTAGGTTAGGCTCCAAAGTCAACACTAGTCAAGTCTAGATTAACCCTTAATTAAATTATACCAAAAATTATATAAATTCAAATAAATCCCAATAATTCATAATAAATCCAAATAATTCCCAAAAGTTCAAAATGACCAAAATACTCCCATGCTCAAAAGTAAAAAATAATTATCCTAATGACATATCACTAGTCTTTAAATTGGTAAATCACAAGTCATGGTTTTAATAATTTTTAAAATAATCAAAAATCACCAAAAATTCATATCATGATTTAAATATCATTAATAAAAGATTAAAATTACAAAATTTTAAAATTACCCTCATTTAGAAAACTGGGTGTTACAAGTCTACCCTCCTTAGAAAAATTTTGTCCTCGAAATTAAGATAGTAGTACTCCTTCTAGGTCAAACATAGTCAAGGGTCAACCCTCTTAGTCAACTAAGTCAAATCTAGGGTGTGGTCAACTGTCTAGTCAAACAAGGTCAATAAGTCAGCATTGGTCAATATTAGACTATTGGGTCAATTATATAGGTCAAACTCTATAAGCTAACTCAATGTCATAACCAACCCGCTCTAAGTTATCAATTAACCTATATCATTATATATATTTATATATATATATATATATATATATATATATATATATATATATATATATATATATATATATATACTCAACTATATATCCATATACATAAATATATATCTATATAGAGCATACTATAACCCAACCTAAACCCATATATAATATCACTTATGCACATCCCAAGGTTATCATATACATGTATAATGACATATACCCTTATCCACCACTAATAAATGCACTTATATAAATATATAACATATATGTATATACACAAGATATATCTAATACCAAGGATAATGGACACAAAGGCAGCAGTCCAAGGAAACATGGACCACACATAACTCATATATATACACATTTCTTATATGTGTATATAGGATTACCTATAGGTAAGAAATAGGACAGAATACTAAAGAAGGTAGGGCAAGGAAGTGTACCCATGATCACATATGTGCAAGGTCTGAACCAGGAATGAACAGGGCTAGCAGATCAAATGCATGGCCAATTACTCATGCTACTCCTATGTGAAGGGTCTACACACTGCATATAAACACGACTGAACTCAACACAAGGAGAACTTAACTAAAATAGAAAACTGAACCAATTATAGGCTAACAACATGTCAATACCCTATGCAACAATGGCCTATAGATACCAATCAACCCACATCCTATATGCCAATATCACCTACAATCTATCTATTTATATAGACCTCTCAGTCTTAGGTGCAGCTACAACTATACTCAAGGACAGGCTCTAGTCATGGGTGCCTCTCTGGGAAGGGTAAGGGAAAATAATAATAAATCATTAAGGCTGTAAGGAATACTAACATCCTATATGTAAACTGGTTGGTATTATAAATAACAGAAAAACCATCTACAATGGGTTACTATTCTAATACCAATACTAACAATCATCTCTAGGGTACAGACACTCTACAAGTCATCATATCATTACACTATGAAAGAACTACATGAATAAGCTCTACAAACTAAATATTCCTACTCCCAAGTTATTTGATGATGGAATACAATTTTTTTTAACAACAGAAGGGTACGATAATCATATGCGTCTGTCCAAAATCATGTTGTTCAGAGTCTTCGTCATGTTAGTGAGCAAGCTACGATAATCACAGAGTCCTTGACCAAGGTACATACCTCTAGGTTTATGGTATTTAAAAATTTTGTATTGCCGCATGCGACGACGAAAACCTTAAATTCCCACACCCGAGAAATACGTCCAAAATCTGACTGTATGTCCTCACTATGCCAGCTAACACGACTATCGAAGATTCTAGATCCAATGATTGAGGTGACCTAGCCCATATGATTTCTCAGAAGAAAAAAACAAACATAACATAAGAACAACAGAACAAATTAATCAGTCAACAAGGAGCAGATGAAATCGAATTTCAAGATAGTTATAAGAGGCAATTGTGGAAATAGAATCGAGAAGATCAGAACTTGCAGCAAGATACATGAAACTGAAGAATAGCATAATGTAAAAGAGAGAGAGACTGTAAGTAAATATCTACAGTATAATAGAGAACTAATCAGTGATTCTAGTGATTTAGAGTATAAGATAAAACATGTGAACAGCTGGAGGGTGATTCATGACTATACTAAAGAGGTGATTCATGACTATTCTACTTTAGAATTATTCACATGCTCATTTATACTCCCCCATCCCCAATCAATACACAAGGATCCAGTCAAGTTACGTTAAGATTCATGACTATACTACTGCCCATATAGGATGATTTGTGAGTGATTCATGAAGATTCGTGAAGGCTCTGTGATTCATGAGAGTACAGGAATCACAAGCTGATACATGAAGATTCATGAAAATAGAAGTATGAGATACATGATATAAGTGAAACATACGAGACAAGAGTATCTGATGCTTCCGAAAGGGATAACATCTCATGAAGGGATCCATATAGTACTAATATGTGATACCAACGTGTCAGAATCAAGTAAAATAATCTAAAGCAGGAAATATAATCCTAAACAGGGTATGAAATGATCAGAAAATGTACTCGCCTGGTATCCTGAATGTCCGAAGAGAATATACTGTCCGAGGAGTGGTGTATGTCTCCTATAGAACAATACAAGTCACAACAAGTCTAAAATAAGAAAATAGACTGCTACAATGCATCTACATAAAGTTTGGGGTCAATCTAGGCTAAAGTCAACCTTTGGTCAACTCTAGTCAACCCTAACAGTCAAACTAGGTCAATTCTAGTCTAATTTAGTCAAACTAGGTCAAACGAGGTTAAACTTGGTCAAACTAGTCTAGGTTGGTCAAACCTAGGCTTAACCAGTCAATTCTAGGTCAATTAGCTAAATACCACACAAGTCACCTATCCTAGTGATACACACATGCCATAGGCCAAATACAATTAGGCAAATGAAAACCTATCTCACGAACCACTACACATTACACATAGGCTAGTATAACTATTTACCCACACATATATATATATATATATATATATATATATATATATATATATATTTTATATATATATATATATATATATATATATATATAAATTCACATACATGTAGATTAGGAAATATATATATATATATATATATGGATATTTCCTAATCTACATGTATGTGAATTTATATATATATATATATATATATATATATATATATATATATATATATATATATATATATATATATATATATATATATATATATATAAATGTGTGTGAGAGTGTGAGTGTTGAGTGTCAATATATGTGAGTGATAGTGTGAGTATGCATAGCATGTAGGGTGTGAGGAAATCATATGTGTGATAGATTTGTGTGTGAATGCTTGTGTGTGTGAGAGTGTATGTGATTTGAAGAGTGACCGTGTGTGTAGATATATATATATATGTAGACATGTATGTGTGAGATACTCTCATCTTTGGGTGTGTGTTAGGTTAAAGGGTGTGTGAGATTAGCTGATGTGAGTGTGCAAGTGTGAGAGAATAACATAGGTGTGTGATAGTGTAGATTGAATGAGTGTTGTGATAGTGTGAGGGAATGTGAGGGTTGTGTGTATGAAAGAGGAGTGCAATGTGAGGAAAAACTGGAAATCAATATGTGTGTGATAGTATATGCTAATGTGAGTGAGTGAAAATGTGAGGAAAACAGGGGATTCAAAATGTGTGTGTGTGTTAGAGAATAACATAGGTTCAGTTTCCTGAACTGATAACAGGAAACCCCCAACTCAAATGCAAAACCCCCATTTCGATGATTTCCCTATCCAATACAAACACAACTACAAATCCAGCTATTAACAAATATGTAGGTGAGCCAAATTACTGATATTAAACAATATAACAGTTAATAATTCTATTTTAAAACAAAACTGAAACCCAACCTGCGCGTATCAGCCGAGTATCAGTACTCAAGGGAATTCGAACTTTCGAATTCAAAATCACAACTAAAAACCAAACAAAGGGTTGGTACAATGTGTCATGCATATGAGGGTAATATAGAGTGTACTTGTGTCCAGGAATTGGACACGATCGTGTCCAAACAAACACGTGTACACAGACACTAGACAGTGCAAGACAATCGTCGTGCACGCGTGCACGTACATCCAACACGCGACACACGACACGACACGACACGTGCTTGTGTCCAGAGGTTCACCTAGGATAGCTCTAGGTCTGACACACCCTGCGCTGGGTCTACGAGTCCCACAGACACGACACGACACGCGTGTCAGTCGTGCCTATGCACGCGCACAGCAGCTCGCGTGCGACAGCGCGCGACCAATACGACCCCGATTTCTCCTCAGGTAGTGCACAAGATGCTCCCAAATTTTGGGAGCATGGTCGCAGACGTTGCCCCAAGGTTCACTCAAAAAATCGGGACACGACGTGTCCTGTGTCCAGAGATATGGAGCCCGTGATGCAGGACACGGCCTACGGGCTCGTGCTGCGTGTCCACACGTAAAAATAGGACACAAATGGACACAAAACATACTACTACCTTCACAAAAATTAATACACACATCAATATCTACAAATCCATGCAATTATATTTCAAAAATATGAAAATTAATTCCTACGTGACATTTCTACAAACACCTAATAAATCAATACGATACGTGTCCGATACGGACACGAAATGGACACAATTTGTGCCCAAATCTCGTGGACAGTTATGTAACCCTAAAACCTAACCTATTATGCAAAGAAATTAGGAAGAAACAAGGGTTTAGGTGGTTTACCTATTGAGTATCAAAACTCAAGGAAGAGCTTCAAAGAGAGGATTCCAAATGGCAACTCCAATTCTCCAAATGGTACACAAACTGAGGTGATCCTCCAAAATCAGTATATAAACATAAATTAGATCCTATTGCAAAATATTAGGATTAAAAAGGAGCTAGAATGAATTAATTGGAATTTTTGAGCATAGGGGAAAATACCTTTCCACCAAAATTAGGACAAACCTAAAAAGAGGCAAGAACACTCTTAAGAGACTACTTATAGGCAAGGAAAACCTAATAGTGGCTGCCGTGATTGGGTTAGGATTGGTCTTGGGCTTAATTCATGGGCCTATGGCTTAAACACTAGGCTAAAAATTGATAAGTCATAAGTCACTGACTTAAGTCACTAGTCATGGACTAATTCCACCCAAACTAATCCTCCCTACTTTAAAACTAATTTCTAATTACTAAAGTAGGTTAACTAGAGTTAAACTAGGGTCACCAACTAGGATTAGTTTCTAGGTTAGGCTCCAAAGTCAACACTAGTCAAGTCTAGATTAACCCTTAATTAAATTATACCAAAAATCATATAAATTCAAATAAATCTCAATAATTCATAATAAATCCAAATAATTCCTAAAAGTTCAAAATGACCAAAATACCCCCATGCTCAAAAGTAAAAAATAATTATCCTAATGCCATATCACTAGTCTTTAAATTGGTAAATCACAAGTCATGGTTTTAATAATTTTTAAAATAATCAAAAATCACCAAAAATTTATATCATGATTTAAATATCATTAATAAAAGATTAAAATTACAAAATTTTAAAATTATCCTCACTTAGAAAACTGGGTGTTATAATATGCTAGCTCTAATAAACCCCTTATCTAGGAGTTCATCAACTTGCTTCTTCAGCTCTTCTAACTCCTTTGACGCTAGCCTGTACATAGCTGATGTGATAGGCTCCGCCCCCGGCTTCAAGTCGATGGTGAACTATATTTCCCGATCAGGTGGAAAACCTGGTAGGTCATCGGGAAATACGTCGACAAAGTCCGCTATGATCTCCGGATACTCAACCTTGCCTTCAGTTATATGTGCTTTAAACGTAGGTACAGTACCCTCCTCTCTAGCTCCACGAAGAAACTCAAACTCCGATTGCCTGAGTGGCCTAAAGATAACTCATCCAAACCGGCAATCCAATGTAGCATGGTACTGACGCATCCAGTCCATACCAAGTACGAAGTCATAATCCGGTATGGAAAAGATCAAGAATTGGGCTCGCACCTCTCTCCCACGAATAACTACCGAACAAGATCTACAAGTGTCGCTAACCGGAATAATATCGCCTCCCGTCAGAATCTTCATGACCTTACGGAGATGTGAGGTCGCTACTCTATGTGTGGCTACGAAGCTAGCGGCAATATTGAAAGAATGCGATACTCCTGAATCAAACAATGTTACAGCAGGTAATAAAGCAACTAATATGGTACCTGCTATGACCTCGCACGTCGTCTGCTCCTCCTCCACGTTTATGGCAAAATCCTCACGTGCTGGTGCTCATTGCTGTTGCTGAGCCTGCTGAAATACGACTACCTGGGGTGGCAGAGGTGGCCTCTGCTGGAAACCTCCTACTTCTGCCTGCGGTGCTCTTGGTGCCGGTAGTGCTGACTTTAGCAGCTGCGGTGCTGGTCCTGGTGTGTTCTTTCGGCTCTTAGGGCTGCCTCGTACTGGATGCTGATCCGAACCGCTAAGTAAGCATAATCCCAATTTATGTCTGCAATCCCTCTCGATGTGCCTCCTTTTGCCGCAGTGATGGCAAACGGGCCGGGTAGTGCTGTTGCTGGTGTCCGGACAGACGTCTGACGAAAGCTCATCGTGGGCTTCTTAGCTGTAATTCCCTGCTGGACTCTGGCTGGTGCATGTGGCCTCTTCATGCCTGACTCCCTCCGGTGAACTCGCTCTAGGCATCGTATCGCGGTAAGAACTCCAGAATAATGGTAGGTGCTCCAGCTCCAATAAGCTTCTGTAGTCTGTAACTCAGGCCGTCATAGAATTTCTCCATCTTTTCTTCCTCCGTCTGGATCAGTGTGGGTGCGAAGTGGCTCAGTCGTAGAAACTCGACATTGTATTCTTCTACGGTCATGTTGCCTTGCTCGAGATGCATGAATTGCTTCCGAAGCTCTGCTCTAAAAGTAGCTCGGATATACATCTCCTGGAAGAGTTTAGAGAACTCGTCCCAGGTGACCTTATCCTGCCCAAGTCTTCTATCCTCTGTAAGCCACTAGTGGTGCGCATTGCCGGTCAGCTGCATCCTGACGGCAATCATCCAACGATCTCTCGGTAACTCGGCTGCCTCCAACTGCTACTTAATGTTGGTGAGCCATCCATGAACTTCGGTGGGCTCCTCCTTGCCTGAGAACTTGTCTGGCTTCAAGTGGCGAAAGTTGGCGATGGTTCCGGACGGCGTCTGGGGAACTGGTGGTGTCACACGCTCTAGAAATGACGCGATGCGGTCCTCGATGAACTCTGTCTGTCTTTGTTGTGCCTCTAACTGGATCTGCTGTTGCGCTTGCATTATTACGTAGATGGTCTGGAAAAGCTGCTGGGGATCCATCGTCTGTCCAAGCTGGGGAAACATCGTCGGCGACATCGGTGGCAGTGCTGGCATGGATGGTATGTCCTCTCGCATGAACCTTGGTGGTTGTGAAGCTTCGGGAAGGTCCGACTGGGCTGTCGAACCTCCAATCAGTGGTGGGGTCGAGTCGACATGAGTCACTACTGCGTCCTGCTAGTAGTCATGACTCGAACGGGCTCCATGGACTCAACGGTCTCCCTTTACTTTCTTATTTTTGTACCTCTTCCAAAGGAAGCCAGTGGGCTCTATATATAGAGTGGAATTAGACTATACTTCTTCTCTCATCCAATGTGGGACTAAAATACCAATACTAAAAAATAGAGTGATATTTTTAGATCATTCCGCAATCAGTGTGCCAGTCCACGCCTACCCCCTCATATGTGCCCGTGCATGCACGATGTATCCTAGAGCCCGTGTCCGAGTCCGAGTCCGAGTCCGAATGACAAAAAGCAACATGCTTCCTTGTTGGAGTTAATCATTTTTTCTTCTAGGAAAACACCCTCACATGGCACCCACATGTACCCCACCACACCTCATGTGCACACTTCAACACATGCAAAGCACTATATTGAGATACCCAGTTGGTGGTGTAGCCAATTTGGGACTATTTTACATTAGTCAAAATGCAAAAACACCAACAATTGCTCCCTCATGTATTTAGGACCATATCAGGTTTGATATGAAATGTCTAAAAACTACTAATGTATAATATCTCTAGCTTATATTCAAAAATAAATAAAATCGGAAGCAGTTATTTAGTTGTAGCCTACCAATCAGTCTGTTTCCTCTTGTACCCATTCCTATATCATGTCTACCAAAGTTCATTATCGGCTATTGATAGCGGTTATCCATTTCAAAACATCAATAATAACATGGTATAGACCACGTAATGGAATTAATTTGGTGCAGTTCCCATGCATGCAAAGTTGATTATCATTCTAATCCGCAACAAGTATTTCTAAGAATTCCACTGTTGAATGGAATATAAATTAATTTGACAGAGTGACAATCCCTTTTGAATAAAGAATTTTATTATTTGTCCACGCGAAGTACGAAAAAAATCTCTCACACATGGGGGGATCAAATATGTGGTTCAAAATCAGATTTGGACCACACTGATCTGAGCCAACAACTAAACCCATCTACAGTACTCCAGTCTGTGTACATCTGTTTGCTCGACAGATTCTACAGGGGAAGAAACGTAGACATGATATAGGAATGGGTGATTAAAGGGTTGTATGTAAGGAAGAATTAGGGAGGGCCATGGGGTTGTCCTTGGGAAGGACAGGAGACGGTGATTAAAGGGTCCTCTCATAGTGTCAAATTAGATTTAGACCCCAAGCACAGCCCAGCACGCCCGTGGTCTGTCCTTGCCACCGTCACATGCCCTTGTCCTCCCTACTCCCCCTCTATATATACTCCTCTTCTCTAACTCGATTCATCAAAATTTCTAGCTCTTTCTTTCGTCTCTCTCATATATATTCTGTAATTGTTCTGATCATGACGATCAACAGGAAGTCGATCAAGATCAACCAGGCCGCGATGCTGAAGCAGATGCTGAAGAGATGCTCGAGTCTGGGATGGAACAGCAGCAGCGAGCTCCCCCTCGACGTGCCCAGGGGCCACTTCGCGGTGTACGTGGGCGAGAAGAGGAGGAGATTCATAGTGCCCATCTCGTTCCTAGCGCGCCCCGAGTTCCAGATCCTGCTCCGGAAGGCCGAGGAGGAGTTCGGGTTCGGGCACGACATGGGCCTGACCATCCCCTGCGAGGAGGTGGTCTTCCGCAAGCTCACTTCCATGCTCGGATGAACAATGATCAAAGCTCTCTTTGACGACCAATTTCTTCTCTCTCTCTCTCTCCTCTCTCTCTCTCTCTCTCTCTCTCTCTTTCTTTTTTTGTTTTTTTTTTTTTGGAGGGGGAACATGAGGATCATGACTGGCTAAATATTGGTCATGTCGTTTTTGCCTACGTGCAAGTTCTCGTGTACGACGTCCATCTTCTCTTCTTGTTTTTGGCATGGGGATGACAATGTAGGGATATTGACCCAAAACCCATCGAAGGGTTAGATTTGTTTCATATTTAATCTTAGAGCGGCGTGCGATTGATTGCGTCGCCCTTTTTTCAGTTCGATTGATGGATAAAAAACAAAAACTCCATTCCGGTTCTTATTGTTTGTTTCAATTTTTTTTTCTTCAAAATTTACCTTCACCACAAACTCATGGTCTCTTTCTTTTTTCTTTTGAGAGCATCCACGGTAGATTAGCTGAATGCATTTTGAAGTACAAATTTATACTAAAAAAATATTTTAGAATAGAGTGAGTCTGTATGAAAATAGTAAGAACTGATCCAATAACATAAATTAATTTTTGGTGACATAAATTTTGTGGTCAAAAAATAATATAAAATATAGAATCTAAAAATATTGGGCTCCAAAATGAGTTTAAATATTTTACAAAATGAGTTCCTACATTCTGAATCTAGAATCTAAAAATTGGAATAAGCTTTACTATTGATGCTCTTACACTGAAGTATAATCACCGAACTTGTGTTTATCTTACTTAGGAACCGTTTGGTTGTTTGAAAGTGTAGTATGGAGGTGTGAAAGGGTTTTAAGCCACTTTCACACTTCAATTGTTTTGTTGAAGATGCAAGAGGAGGCAATCAAGCCCAAGCTATAGCTCCTGTTACTGGGACGGGCCATCATGGAGCTTCAATTGAATTTTAATATTCTACAAAATGACTTCCTATATTCTGAATCTATAATCTAAAAATTGGGATAAGCCTTACTATTAATGCTCTTACACTGAAGTATAATCACCGAACTTGTGTTTGTCTTACTTAGGGACCGGCTGATTGTTTGAAAGTGGAGTATGGAAGTGTGAAATGGTTTTAAACCACTTTCACTTAGGGCCTGTTTGGTTGGGCCCAACTGAGCTGAAAGTGGGGACTTTTGTGGGGTTTCACCGGATCTGAAGGGAATTTCATTGTTTGGTTCGGCCGAGTAAATGGACTTGAAGTCCATTGATTGGACTGTGGAGCAGTCCCTGTCTCCTCCGAAAACTCCCATTTGAGTTCCGGCCATTTCTTGCTTGAAGTCCATGAAAGTGGAGGAGAGAGACTCTTGATCTCCCGAGAAGTGGTTGATGTCGAAGAGTTGGGTCCGCTCTTCCGCTGTCCTCTGCAGATCTAGTGGTTTTCCTCCCTAATCTAGTATTTTTTTTTCCCGGATCTAGTAATTTTCTGCTCATTTCTTCCCATTTTTTTCCCGATCTAGTAATTTTCGTATAGATCTTCCATTTCTTTTAATATTTGCCTATGGATCTGTCATTTTCCCCCGAATCTAGTGATTTTCCTCCCCAATATCTGTCGATTTTTTTTTCTTGTATAAATCCGTCATTTTGTTATAGATCTGTCAAATTTCTCATTATTCGACAAAATTTCATATGGCAAATAATTGGAAATTTGACAGATCAAATCGGGAAAAAATTGGGAAAAAAAATCACTAGATTCTAATATTTGCTTATGGATCTGTCATTTTCTCCCGAAAAATTTGGGAAAAAAAATTAATTAATTCTAATATTTCATATGGCAAATCTCTCATTATTCGATTTTATTTTTTCCTGTATAAATCTGTCATTTTGTTATAGATCTGTCAAATTTTTCATTATTCGACAAAATTTCATATGTAAAAAATGGGAAAAAATTGGGGAAAAAATCACTAGATAATGGGTCGATCTGTCAAATTTTGTTATGGATCTGTCAATTTTTTTACATATGAAATTTTGTATCGTATGTTTATAGTGGCTCGATTTGGTTGGAATGGAAAAAAAATATTGGGAAAAATATTGAAAAAAAATAATGTTTATAGGGTTGCCCGAGAGTACATTTTCCATCGGGCATGGCTAGATAATTTCATGCAAGACAAGTAGTCTTGTAGCAATCGACTGCATTTTCTATCTTTGTAGCATGCTGCTGTTTTCTGTTAATTCACTGCTTCATCTATGCTTTTCATATCTTTGTAGCATGTCGTTCTACGTTGTTTTGAAAGGAAGAAAGCCAGGGGTGTACACAACCTGGCCTGAATGTCACATGCAAGTGAATGGGTTCAAAGGCGCTTGTTATTTCAAGTGCCGAGATTATGAGGAGGCAATGGGTTACTTCTACTCTAATTACAAGGATGAACGATGTGGAAATAAGGGGGAAGAAGTGCGCAATGGCCAGCCATCGGCCATTATTGTCACTTTGGATTTTCTAACATTACTTGTATCGATTTTAATATGCATCTCTTTTATGTAGTACCAACTTATTTGTGTAGACCCAAGTTCTTTTTGTCTGCACCTATAATGTAATGACAATGTAATGACAATGGGTATGTACTGTTTGGGTGCAGGAGTTGTCTTCGAATGAGCTACGAAGGTGCAACCTAATTACAAGCTAAAGTTGGTGGCCTCCCCTACCAATGTGGTGATGGACGGAGGTAGCCAACTTGTAGCCTAGTTTTAGACCATGATGAGGAAGGTGCAACCTTTTAGTCTAAAATGCTATTTCGGTCCCGACAACACAAATGAGGAAGGTGCCCCACGATGAGAACCAAAACTTGATGGCCTCCCCCACCAATTTGGTGATGGATGGAGGTAGCCAAGTTTTTAAATTGGCGATGATGAGTGGGATGGTGAATCCTTTGAGCCAATCACTTTTTTTCAGTCTTGTGTTTCAGTTTTTTTTACTGATTTCAGTTTTGGGCACTTCAATTTCAGCACTTCAATTTCAGTTTTGGGTTAATGATGAGTTTTGCTTTCTTGAAATCTTATATATGGGCTGTGATGAGTTTTGCTTTCTTGAAATCTTATATATGGGCTGTGATGAGTTTCAGTACCTCCTACTTATGGCCTATGCTGACTTGTGTTTCTTTGTGAAACAAATAATGATATTTTGGGCTATGATGACAATGCATAACTTGGTGACTTCAATTTTTCCTGAAATTGAGTTTCAGTATCTTCTTCTTCCTTCCAGTTTTTATGTGACTTCAATTTGGGGGCAGTTTTTATTTTCATGTATCTTCTTCTTCCTTCCAGTTCTTATATAATATGTGGGCGATGATGAGAATGCATTATGGACTATGATGACTTGTGTTTCAATGTGAAACAAATAACAGTACATGTTCCCAGCAATATGACATGTTCCCAGCAAATATGGTACATGTGTCAATTTTATGTTACGCAGGAATTTACATTTTTGATATGTTCTTCGTATGATGATATTTTCGAAGAAAAATTTGCTACATTCAGAGCCCACCTGAACAAGTTTTAATTATTTTCAGATTTCATACTCTGAGCCCATAATGTCCTTGTGAACAAGATCTTGTTTCGTTGTATCATATTGCTGGGAACATGTCATATGGCTGGGAACATTTTCCATTGCTGGGAACATGTAATATTTGCTGGGAACATTTAAATATTTGCTGGGAACATGTCATATTTGTTGGGAACATGTCATCTTGCTGGTTTTCTATATCATATTTGTAGGGAACATGTATCATATTTGCTGAGAACATGTATCCTATTTTGCTACATTCTGAGCCCATAATGTTCTCCTGAACAAGTTTTAATTATTTCCATTCTTCATACACTGAGCCCATAAATTCCTTATGAAGAAGATTTTGTTTCATTGTATCATATTGCTGGGAACATGTCATATTTGCTGGGAACATGTATACTTGCTTCAATTATTTTCAGAATTCATTGTTCTATTGTGTTCTTCTGAACATGTTTCATTGTTCCATTATGTTCTCCTGTGAAGAAGATTTTGTTTCATTGTTCCATTATGTTCTCCTGAACATGTTTCAATTATTTTCAGAATTCATACTCTGAGCCCATAATGTCCTTGTGAACAAGATTTTGTTTCATTGTATCGTATTGCTGGGAACATGTCAGATTGCTGGGAACATTTTCCATTGCTGGGAACATGTATACTTGCTGGGAACATGTCGTATTGCTGGGAACTTGCTGGACATATCATATTTGCTGGAAACGTGTATCATAATTGATAGGAACATGTATCATATTTGCTGGGAACATGAATACTTGCTGCGAACATGTATCATATATGCTGGGAACATGTCATCTTGCTGCGAACATGTATCATATTTGTTTGGAACATGTATCATATTTGCTGGAAAAATATAATCGTGCAAACTTATATATCAATTTGCTGGGAACATGTCAATTTGCTGGGAACATGTTTCATAATTTTTTTCGGTTGTGAAACCGTTTCTCTGCTGCCAAAATCGGTTGGAAATGTTGAAAAATTATTTTTGGGTAACCTTACCATTCTTCATGAGGGTGATTATATCACTTGCAATGTCCTAACCAAACACACGAAGTCCATCAACGCCACTTTCAAGTGGTCATCCAAACAAACTACATTGTAAGTGCCCACTTGCAGGGGGACAAAAAGTTTGGCAACCAAACACTTTTTGGAAGGTGGAATGTATTGTAACTCAAATGAGTTACAATCCCATGAAACTCCCACTTTCACACTTTCATGCACCTACATCCAACCAAACAGGCCCTTATAAGAGGAGCAAGAACTTAGAGTCATCATTACTTTCTATTTCTTGTCCCTCTTGTCTTTTATGAAAAAGAGAAGGCAATATTTCTACTCTTTTTTGAGTGAAAGTGTGTGGAAGTGACAATTTAAATTTTTAATTAAACGTAGATTTTTTAATATTAAATATAATTAATGTTTAGTAAGTTAAATAATTAATATAAATATTTATTTTATCAATTTAATTAATGTTAAATAATTTAAATCAGATTGTCATAATATACACAAGTAATATTTTTTAATATAATTAGTTACTAAATATATTGTTTGTAATATTAATTGTTAATACTTAATTAAAAAAAGTTAAATAATTATATTAATAAATTATTGCCAATTTAGTTAAAAACTAATATTTAAATTTTTAATGCTATGACTAAATTTTTTAAAATTTTAAAATAGTTTGGTTCTGTAATTATAATAATTAATTAAATAGTTTAGTTAAATAATAGTTTTACGATAATGCTAACTAGTAATTATAAGGCTAAATTAACTTGATACGCTCAACTATTCATTCTTTTCAACATGATACCCTAAACTTTAATATTAGACAAATTAATACCTCAGTTATAATTGTACAACTTAATACCCTAAAAATGTTAACATAAAATTCTAAATAACAAAAATAGCCTCCTTTTTCATGGTAACTTCAAATTTAAGGGTAGTGGTTGAGAAGATATTAAAATTTAAGGTATCAAATTGAAAAACTTAAATAGCTGAGAGTATAATCAAGTTAAAATTAAGCTAATTATAATTACAATTATATTAATATTAGCTAAATAATTATGTGTAAACAATTAGTATTTATTATTAATTACTATTAGTAATTAATTAAATAAGTAGTAACATTAAACAATTAACTTAATTAAAATTATTAAATAAAATAATTTTTGTAATACTTAAGTTAATTATGTTGTTTTATTGTTATAATATTTTTTTTTTACTTTACCATCTCTTTCATGGCCATGCATACATTGAAGAAAAAGTACTTTTTATAGTTTTTTTTCGGTTGAAAGTAGAAATTTGATCACTTCTAAGTTATAAAATATTATCTATCCAAATATTGAAAATCACTTTCAACTGACAAAAACTATTAGAAAACACAAAAGTATATACATTTAATTTTTACTAGGAAAAAAATCACTTCTATTGTTTTTTACATTTTTAAGCAACCAAACAAGCTTTTAGTATCTTGAGTTAATCACGGCACAAAATGTGTCCCAAACTCTATAGTTATGCTGGAGTGACAACGACTCTGACACACATTATAGCACATTATAGAGCCGATAATTTAACTATATGACCAATAGTAAGAAATCATACTTGTATAAACAATTTAGATTACTGCAACGTTCTCTTCTACTCTACGAATTCAGTAGAGAAGAATCTTAATTGTCCCAATTTTTTTTTGAAAGCTTAAATGTATCATGTTATGTGCATGTCACTATTGAAAACGACAAAAAATACTAAAAGTTCACCCGAAGACTTTTGGTACTCGAAATACTATATAGCCTAAAATTTATATTTTTTAAAATTAATCAATTTTTTGAATTAAATTTTCTGAAATATTATATTCTCTTCAAAAAATTAAAAAAAATAAACAAAAAAACTATTAAAAATTGAAAAATTGAAAAAGATGAGGAAAATGAAAAAAAAAATACAAAAAAAATCATTCTTAAAAAAAATAAAAACAAAAAAAATGAAAGAAAAGATAAAAATACTAAAAATTCAACCTAAGTATCTCACTGGAATAATGTAAATATGAAAGATCCTAGAAAACTCATGAATATATAATTTTTATAATTCGACCATGAAAAATGAATTACATGCATGTGATCTCTACCAAAACAAATTGGAAGTTCCGTAAATGTTAATGAAGAAAAGTACTTTTGCCATTTCACTTTTTAGATTCTTTTTTGTTTTGTTTTAATTCCAACGACCGTTCATTGCTGAAGCGGGAACATAAAGTTGAAAAAAAGAAAAGAAAAAAAGTAAGACCATGAAGTGACATATTTTGCCAATTCAAGGCTGCTATTTATTATTTAAGTTGGACAAACTGCCAACTGATAGTAGGACCGCATACATGTTCTTTTGAAATTATGACACACCTTCAATGCCTTTACGCGTTTGCGCCTATAATTAGGGGATTGTCATAATCACTTAACAATAATCTAATCCGCTCAACTTTTTGTTAATCTATTTTGTACCTACTAACTATAATTATAGTGTGAAAAGTAACTTAACCAATTTCTTTAAACGATTAACGACTTTAGAACATAATTAAATTAAAAAAATCAGAAGACAAGTACATGCAATCAATCAACCAAATTTTGTCATATTTAAGAGAGACGGCCCACGCAACCTAGACATGGGACCAGGGCCTCAAATTTTACAAGGCCATTTAAATTTTACAAATGTTCCAAAATTTTAGAAAGGTCCCCTAAATTTACAAGGCCTCCTAAATTTTACAAAATTTTCAAAATTTTCATATAGGGAACTCCATTTTCAGGATCCTCTAGGATCCCGTTTTTGCTAAAGCCGGCTCTTTTTAATTCTACAGTTTCTTTCTGTTTGTTTTCCAATCTCTATCAACTACTACCGTTTACATAGAAAGGTTGAAAACCTAGACAACATACTTGTCACTCTCCATTCTCAATATACGTATTTTTTGTATATATTCTTGTATCCTGTATAGTAGTTCCCGTACCCTGTTTTGGATACGGTATCTTGCACGTGTTGTTAGTACCTGTATCCCGGTATTGATGAGTAGTATCTCCTCGGGTAGCGGGTCATCGGTGTGGTAAATCAATGATAAAATGACTAATGGCTTATGCAACTGTATTTTAGTTATTGGATTATGACAAAATAATTATACATGAGACTACCCTGGACTAGTAAAATATCCATTGGCATTGCCATAGACCCATGTTAGGACCCGTGCATAGAATAGATTCCTAACCCACTTCATATAAAATCTACCTTCATTTTCTCTCTCCTCCCATATTCACTTTTTATTTTCTTCTTTCTTCTTCTACCTCTTCCTCTTTCTCAAATAAAGTTTGGAGCTAGGCTTGGAGCTTGGCCTTGAGGCTTAGAGTGTGGTTTTCAGAATCCCTCTTAGAGGTGGAGTGGAAGAGTAGGCTTGTATAGCTAACATACAAGTATATCTTGCTCAAAGTGAATGCAAACCTTGGTTTTCTTTTGGATTTGGTTTTTTCCTAGAATGTTAAATATTTTTGAACAATAATGTGTATCATAAATTGTTTTCATCTTTAATATATGACATTTGTTTATTATGGTCAATTGTTTTGAGTAGATCTAAGTTTCAAAATAGTATTTTTAGAGTATTTCGTATATAGAATTGATCTATCAAATCTCAAAATGTGTGAAATCCAATTCTACCATGTTGTGGATGTTAGGGTTATATACTAAAAGTATCATTTTTTTATTAACTATATTTTCTTTTAATCTTTTTTGAATGTGAATCATATGGGCAAATGTTTGCATATTATATTTGTTATAATATTTATGCAAGTGTCTGATATTCTCTATTGTAGATAATGTGGTGTATGGGGGCACACAAAAGATCATAGTATTAGTTCACTGCAGCATATTGGTGCATCCCAACAATGCATAGTTTTACTAACTTCGATTTTGTGGATTACAATAAAGAGAAGTACAAGAGAACCCTAACATCGAGGATTCTAATTACAAAAATAAAGATCTGAAAAAGTGTAACGATCGATATCGAGTCATGCAGCTAACTCCTTTTACGATCGACCGAACAATTGCGAAATCTTCAGCTCACTGGCAGGAAGGACAACCATTATGCTCTTTTTGCTCTGTTGTGTGTTGTCTCCTGCATGTATCTGTACGTATGCCTATGTGTGTGGGGAAGCACGTGTCCCCTATTTATAGCCATCCTTATTGGGATTGGCTATGCGTGCACAAGACTCAAAAATTGCTATTTACTGTCTATGCACCTCAAATTTAGGTTGCCACATGGCCTTCTCAACGGAATGCAGTTACAAATGTGCACGCATGTCACGGTCCAGCTGCCACGTGGTGTTAGTTGGAAGAAATTGCCATTGACATCCTAGGACGTTTCCACACAATCTGGGCTGTTACAACTATCACATGTATGGCTCGGTCAACTTGACACGTAGCACACGTTATATTTTAAGAGGATCTCTCGATTGATATTGCAGTTAGAATGCATGTGCCATAAATATGAGATCGGATCAACTGCTTCATGGGAAGACTTGTCGCATGAAGGCTCCGTCGCACGAGGACTACTAGGAACACTGTCACATGAAGTCTCAACCGTAGAGGAAGATACATGTGGCACTACACAACTGTATGCTGAAAAAAGATAATCGTGACGATGACGTAAATGCTGATATCCGCTGTCTGCATTGAGTGCGAAATGCCGAGAGTAATAAATGTTGTCGGTCTGACATGTTTATGCGGATAGATCACATTCGTCTAGGCAATGGAGATGCATGCTCCCAGCGTCACTGACTGGATCGCATAGAGTCGCATAAACCTCAGAAGTGTTGTCGTAAGTTAACTTTCGCATGAGCTTCTTTTCGCATGGTGTTTGTCAACCCCTTGACCAAATTTTTTCTCGTATATTTTTTTTTCTTTTTCTTTTCTCGTTTATTTATTTATTTATTGTCATCTGTCCAATGCATTGTGGTGTTTAAATATTGTTTCACTAAAATACAACAGGAAGTACAAAAGAGTAATAAGAATTATAACAGGGGCAATTATGTAAATTTTTTTATTCAAATTTTCCCTGTCCGATAGAGACCCCGGCTATTGGAGATTAGATCAATTCAAATTTCGGTTAGCTCACATCAACTGAAATTTGAATTGCCAAGAGAAGGATCTCTCCTAATCAAATTCAAATCGGGATCCCCTCTATCCTATATGACCGGATGTCTAACTACATATAGATGTAGTTAGATCAAAGAGGAAACCCTAGAACATTGCATCCACCTGGTCGAACAAATCTCGGATACTTCATGGAAGGAGAGGTTCGAGTTCTTCAAACAAGTAATCTTTTATCCCTCAAATCAATTTCTAAATTTAGTGATCAAGGGATCCTTAATTCTGTTAAATAGTAGCCTAGGTATTCGTATAAATTCCTGAAAGGAAGGCACGGTTAAGAATAGGTTAGGGAGCAATGTTCCTAGAGGCCTAGGTAGCAACTGTACCATATAGAAGTTCACCACAGGAAATTATGATCGAGTGTTCTGTCCATATCACTGCATGTGCCTCTTTAAATTAGTCCTATGATAAATAGGTACAAGGCTATAGGTGGTTCCTTAGACCATGGACAATTCTATGGTAAATACTCTAGTATCAGAAGTGACAGGAAGACTGTCCAGACATGTCAGGGAATGGGTGATCCTAACTTAAGGATATTAGAGTGAATATAGCAACCAGTTGTGTGAACCCCTGTAACCTTAGACACTAACAGATAAAGACCCCCTAGTATTCAAGTGCCATTGGGGCTAGGAGTACCAACCTGCCTAAATGCAGAAATAGCAATGCAATAGATCTGGGTGTGCACAATTGCCTATGGCTCAGGAATCCTGAAGTTGGTAGTGGCTTATTGGCCACAGCTAGACACCTACTTTGACATATGCTAGTTACATTGAAAGTTCCTAGGACTAGAGGAAATACTGAAATCAGGTATCAGATATGCCTCTCTAAGGAGGAAGGGCTAATGACTGATGCGTAAAACTGAATGGTATCAGAGTTTACAGGTACCAGTTTACCATTAAGTGGGATTCAATTGATTCATTCACTTCAACCATTTCCTTTTTGATTTCAGTCCATACTTGACTACAGTAGTGAATAGGCTGTTATGTAGTTCATTCATTTTAGTTCACTTGTATATTTGAAATCAAGTCATGGGATTGAATTATCAGTTGGCCTCTGACTCTGAGGGTGAGAGTAACAGCTTTAGTGGAAGCTGCTTCAACTATGGTTATTCTTACTGCCTTCTTGCTTCTTTCCCAAACTGAATTGGAAATCTCATGGTTTTCCTTGGTTGAAGTTGTGTTTCAGAGAACATTACTGCTATATTTCTTCTCTAGTGACGAAATACGATGGTATGATGTTGAGGAGGCACATGCTACAAAGTCAAATTCTGGTCTCTTTTAGGCAATACTACATCTTTGCTTGCATATCTGTGACTGCCTTTTATTTCAAGTAAGACTGAAACTCAGGTGGTATGAAGACCACATAAAAAGTCCACAACATGGAATGAGAGAAGCAAAGGGGAAACCCCACCATAATATTGGAGCCTAAACTATAGGATTACAAGAGTGCATAATAAAGGCCAAAACTGAGTCTCCTTAGTTAGTTACTTTAAAGAATCAGAATGTCTCCTATGATCCTATATCTCTTAAGTTTCAAGTCTTAAAGTTGTATATCCTAGACTCCTAGTGCTTGACAAGTTCCTCTGATTTAATCAAGAATGTTTTATTAGCTGCGAAAATTGAATTTGGATTCCTCTCTGTGGATGATTGCATTCTTGTCGCCCATTGACAGTATTTTAGTTGTCCATTCAAAGAGTTTGGTGCTTTATGGATTGAAATGTTCGGTAATTGGGGAACATGTCCTGGAATTATGTAGCTGAAGTGAGAATGCTAAGATTATTTACTGATGATACATCAAACGAGAAGATAACATTAGTGGATTGCTGTGAATTGTTGTTGAGATGGGTGAAAATCGTTTGAGATGGTTTGGGAACGTGCAAGGAGTAGATACACCAGTTAGGAGATCGATGTGATCTTAGTTAATGGAGATGTCACAACTAGGGGAAGATCTACATAATATGGATTCATGCTGTGAAAATCATGTCATTTGCAAATGTTAGAGAGGAGATAACCCTTAGCACTTAACAGTTTAGAATGGAAGGAAGTGGAGTCATGTAGTTGACCAAAAAAAAATCGAGATAGATAACGGCTTTATTTTTGTTCTGTCAAAAAGTTCTGTCAGTCTTTCTATGGATCCAACTCAATTTAGAGTTGTGCTCCTTACTAACTCATTTATATTGAAAGGGCTTTGTCCTGGATGTGGTGGATAGGTCATGTCTAGGATACCAATATTAGTATTAGAGTAGCAGATTTTGGTGTATGTATTTTTTGTTTTATGCATTGCAGGTTATGTAGCCAAGTATGTTGGTGCGTTTTAGAACTTGCTTCTGTCAACAACATGAATGTAGACTAAATTTTGTTGACAGTTTCAATGTGATAGATTATCTACATGCTAAAGCATGAGAGGAAGGTTACCTATTACCTGGTACTGTAATGCATGATAATTTGGTAGAATATGGGAAAAGTAGCAGTCCTTACCTCTACCTCCTACTGCTTTACTGAATGGAAGTAATTGTTCCAAGGAGAGGTATGTTTATGTGTGGTCGAAAGGAGGAAATGAACTTGGGTATCAGGAAACTGAAAAAATAGGAAATTATTAGAGTGTCAAGGGTAAGGAGATATGTTGGATATCCTTAAAACATGAGAGTAGTTCAACTTTGAGATTGAAACATGCACACACCATATCAGTCGGGGATTTTGCATTATAGGCCACTAAACATACAAGTACGATACTGATGCCAATATGTACACGCTTATTGCCAATGGGCAAACCTTTATGATCAAGGGAAGACTAGTGCCTAGGGAGAACTGTTGGATTTGGGGGATAATTTGAGTAATAAACTGCTTAGTTATAAGTAGCAAATCCCACGTAGGTCTTAGACTAAAAAAACCTAGTAGATAAAGTACATCTTACTTTGATTCATCCAATTGACATCATAAATCATATAACAGGTTACTTGGATCTTGATACGGATTCTTGACCCGTACCAGCAGCTCAGGACCTAAGGCAAGTATACCTTGCCTTTCTACACAGCTTTATTTACATGCACTGTCTTTATTTATTATTCAGTTTTTCTCATATTATCAATATGTATCGTTCATATCCTGTTCATATATTGGTATCATTGATTTGTAGACCGTGTTCACAGTTATCCTTGCGTCTTATTGGTCGTGCCTTGATTGAGTCGTGCCTCCGTGTCTTGAAACTTGAAGCTAACCTGCGAGTCCACGAAAGGGATGAGGGTTAGTAGTTATTGGTCCACACCTGCGAGTCCACACTAGGGACGAGGGTGATGCTAGCCTGCGAGTCCACACTAGGGACGAGGGTTAGTAGTAGATGCTAACCTGCGAGTCCACACTAGAGACGAGGGTTAGTGGCATAGGGTTTACGCCTGCGAGTCCACACTAGAGACGAGGGTGATGCTAGCCTGCGAGTCCACACTAGGGACGAAGGTTAGTAGTAGATGCTAACCTACGAGTCCACACTAGGGACGAGGGTTAGTGGCATAGGGTTTATGCCTGCGAGTCCACACTAGGGACGAGGGTGATGCTAATCTGCGATTCCACACTAGGGACGAGGATTAGTAGTTCAAACCTGCGAGTCCACACTAGGGACGAGGGTTTGAGTATTCGTTTCGGTTATCCGTTGACACCTTGACATGAGTTCTATCGTCCTCTTTCAGTAGTCCATTTATGTGTAGACAGTGTATAGTTTCGTGCTTTATTCAGTGCTCATTTTACTTGTTTATTCTGTATTTTCTCCATGCATAATAAACTGTTAGAAAGGCTTATTTTTATGTATCTTGCTAGTCCTCTGAGGACCTGATGATCTCTTCAGGTTAGCCGAGTTTGAGTCAGGAGCAGGCGAGCGGATTTAAGTTAGCTTGCAGATAGCGGTGCTTTGCAGTCATGGTTACTTGGTTAGAAGGTTGTACTCAGTTAGTTCATTTCATGTATTTTCCTATTTTTTTTCGTCTACTGGTAGTGGATTTGTGTCCACCGGACGTGACAGTGATTCTTGATATTCAGTTATATTCATTATAGTTCAGTTCATGTCTTTTTCATTGATCTTGATTGATTCGATTATTCTGTGGATGAGATATAGTTTTCTTGTGATTCTAGATTGCCGTGACTTGAGTATAGACAGCGTACTACCGCCGATACTGCAGCGTAGGCTGGGCTTGGATACGTTTCGTATCCGAAAAGCGGGTGCGGGTCGTGACAGTGTTTGTGGTGGTATGCAATCCTGTGATTTGGAGCTCATGGGCTAGGATTTTTTATGCTTCTATATATATATAAATGGTTCACAACCTAAATAAATTTGGACAAACCATTGGTAAGGTTGTAGTGTAATCTGGCATTAGCCTATCTTGACTATATGATTGTACTAGTGCATTTGTGTGTATATTGGATAAGACCACTTGAGGTTGTTATCTTTGTATTGACTACATAAGAGAACAAACACCTCGGTTATTATAGATGCTTGTGCTCTTAATATAGATATAATAACAGACATATATATATATATATATATATATATATATATATATATATATATATATATATATATATATATATATATATATATATATATATGTAATATGCATTATTTGATTCATAAAAAAGCGAGATTCATTATGGTTTAATAATTATATGAATTGGGTAGTGGCATTGTGTATATGGTAGACTGTTGATTATATAAGGAATCCATGTTCCGATACATCGGGTTGATGATTTGTAATGCCCAGTCCCAAAATACGTAGAACTAGATACGTAACATGCCAGCTGTATAATATATACCTAAGTTGTAAATTAGTATAATCATGGCTAACTAATCTCGTCCACATAATAAAAGAATAAATATATTATAGAATCAAATATGAAATATTATTGTACAAGTTGTTGGATGAAGACAAATCTACTACCAATATAAAATTAGAAAGAAAAATTAGTAAAATAAAGAATATAAACAGCAAGCGTGATCCAAGAGCATGTCATCTTTGATAGAGAGAGAAGACCATGATATTGGCCGAACACCTGCACATAGTCAAGAAAACACACACCTAGAGAGATCATCAGGTCCTCAGAGGAACATAACAAAATACAAAAAAATATGCCATATAACTGAATATAAACTGCACAACATTAAATTAGGTCATAACATGGTCCAATTGTAAACCCCCAAGATTTTCTAATTATTTTAGTGATTTAAAAATTATTTTTTATATATTATTTAGCATTAAAGAGTTAGTTGGTATATATGGGTATATTATATATATATATATATATATATATATATATATATATATATATATATATATATATATATATATATATATATATAATATGTGTGATTGTGTGCTTGATATTTTAAGTGCTACTAAATATAGTCTATAATTATTATAAAGATTTTTGTTACTTAATTACAATTTATAGGAATTTTATGGGACTATATACATTATATATATATATATATATATATATATATATATATATATATATATATATATATATATATATATATATATATATAGAGAGAGAGAGAGAGAGAGAGTAGTAAAAAAAAAGATGCAGTGGTGGTCGGCCCAAGTGGGGCACCGACCACAGTATGAAGAAAGGAAAGGAAAAAGAAAAAGAAAAGGAAAAGGAAAAAAAAAAAAGGAAAAGAAAAGAGAAAAAAATATATTAATAACAACTAAACCCCCCACTCCATGTGGGCAGGTCCCACACCCCCATTTCCTTGCTGCGTACAGCAACTCACCCGAGCAAAACCCGAACCCGTGGGATTCCTAATTCCTAAACCCATTAGTATTAGGTTTTTGTCACAACTTGTTATATATGTAACTTTTTTCACAAGCCTCAAAACTCTAATCTTCCAAAACGAAAGTTGAGGCTGGTCATACCCTCTTCGTCTACGAATTCGTTTCACCAGCGACGGAGCTTTATGCACGACGAACGAAGCATCGAAAGTCAGCCCCTCGTCACCCACGGAGCAGTTTTCCCACTCAAGGTACCCTACTTCCCTACGACGTAACTTTTTACTCGTAGTACTGCTTTTCGATCAGTAAGATTTTCTTGAAAGTAGACTTGATCCTCTTCGAGATCCTCCAGATGGATTTCGAAAACAACCCATCGACTTGCTCGAAAAATCGAGACGAAGTTGAAGAAAAATCTGTTTTCCGTAATACTAAAAACTGTTTGAAAACGACAACTTGTCGGCCAATTTTCTTGCTGTGTAGTAAAGTACTGTAGTAACTAATTGAAAACAGTAAAAGACAACATAATCGAGATCGCAACGCATCTCTGGACCGTCGTTTCGATTAACGTGTAAAAAGTAGATTGATGTTGAAGTTGAGAAAAAACCTGTGTTAAATAATATTAATTTTCTGAATTTTGTTCGATATGGTGTGTGCCCCGACAAACCGGGCGACGTGGTCGTACGCTATACGCATCGAAAGGTGCGTATGGACGTTGTCGACATGTGGGAACTAACGAAACTCAGTTTTGTCGTGTGTGCGCGACAAAATCAGTCCGTATCCGTCGAGATATCCCCGTATCGGCATTTTGCAAACTTTGTCCTAACTTCGTGTACAGTCGTCAATTCGAGACAAAACTTGTGCCAACAGGTCCGGATAGAAATTTTGGTCCTGTGTGCTAAGTTTGGTTCGATTCTGAGAAGGTCAAATCGGAATCCCTTTTTGGCGGGCTCGCGACCCACTCAAATGGGCTAATTTGTATACGGCTCCTCGGAATCCAAAACTGGACATACCGTTGAGTTCCTCTTTTCAAACTGAATTTGTAGACATGTAGTTTGACGACTTTAGAGACCATAGACTTCGGCACACGTTTCGGTGCAAAGCGGGTCCAATGGCGGACATCGTTTTGACCCGAAATTATGATTTTGCCTCTGTTCCAGAATTATACTTTTGGACAGGCGTTTCCTAGGTATATCTTTTACACCAAGTACATTTTTGATGTTTGTTTCAGTGTTCGGAGTTGCTTGGAGATTGTGACGTTTCTTAGCTGATATTGTGATTACCTGGACTTGCCACTTTGCACCATCAGGAAAGATACCTTGTCACCTTACTCTGTGATTATTATATTTCTTATTTTTAGTTAATATTTTTAGCATTTCTTATTTCTCGATATTTAAAACTGTGCGTCCAAGTCACACTTGGGTGCAAGCGACTCTATCGGTCGTTTTTCTCACTTTATTTATTTCTCTTACATTGAGTCAGTCTAGTGACCACCCATTGATGTTGAGGTATTGGTATATCTCATACGGCCTTGACACTTGTTGTATCACGTAATATGAGTCATATGTAGGGCACGTATCCGCGTAGTCGGCTGGCCACCGATACGTATGGAGCGTGCGACGGATAGGGGTAACTGCCAATAGAATTGCATGATAGAAGACTTGGCGGTTACTAGAGGTACATGTTAGTCATAGAGATGATGATACTAGGCATTGGGTAGGGAGAACAATACCTGACGTATGAGCTTCGATTGCACTTCCCTTGTAACCCGGAAGCTCCGCTGGAGATACGGGTATGTTTAGCCTCTCAGGTTTGCCACTGTCGTTCTTAGAACGTCATGCACTTGGTCACTGGTGCCCAAGAGGGGACTATACTGGATCTTATATTCAGCCAGGGCTCATGCGTCGAAGGATTGTATCTCAACTGCATATTCACAATTGAATGGTCAGGAAACCGATTGCATGTATATCTTTTTCTCTTATTATATTATCACAGTTTATATGGCATGGTGTTTTCTTGTGTCTTGCTATGTCCTCTGAGGATCTGGTTATCTCTCTAGGGTTAGACGATTATCCACAGGAGTACGGAGCGGCGTTGAAGCTATCCTACATTGATTACGAGGCAGTTCCTTTTGACTTCTAGTCTATTTCGAATCTGAGATAGTTGTAGACATTATTTTTACATCTCATTCTTTCTATTTGCGGAGGTTGGACTCTGTTCTAGTGAGACTATTTTCATAGCTGTTTGGAGTGAGCATGTTTACCCGACTATCTTTTGATACTCTTATTTATTTATTTGGACTCTATTATCTTCTGTGTTAAGCTGTGATGAGATTATATTATATTATTCTAGCCTGTGATTATTTTATTTACAACTTATGTGCATATTTGAGGATTCCATATTCTTCGTATATGTGCAGCTGGCATGTTCACGTGCTTGGTCCTATGTATTTTGGGATTGGGGCGTTACATATTTTTGTGTTGGCCCATGCAGGTCAACGTTAATATTGTTGGGTTACATGACTGTAACAAGCCTGCATATAGGAATAGGAATATCTCATCCAGAACTACTTCTACCTCTTGACGTCCAATCTTTTCGAAACTTCCTTGATTATTTGATTTACCTCATATCTAATCTTCCTAATATCAACTTATCTTCCTCGTGCCAAAAGTATGCATTTAAGAAGCGGACGCACTTCTGCCTTGGCCCTCACATCTAGTGAAGAGGCTACTCCGGAGGGACAGAATCCTCCCATGACTCCAGCGACACCATACCAGCCTGGAAAGTCGTAGCCTACTACGACACCGACGACGGAGTGCCCGGAGATCACAGCACCCCCAGGCAGCATGGCTAGGCAGACCACTACCATGCCACCGGAAGGGAATGTACCACTGCCGCTACCACCACCATTCTCTCAGCAGTTTCCTCCACAGTCGGGACCTCAGATGCCTCCACCACCGACTAATGGGAGCCCTACTTCTCAGTTTATGTACGTCATGATGCAGGCTCAGTGGTAGCAGACTGAGCTGATGAGACAGACGATGATGGCAGGATTGGCTAGACCTCCACCACCACCTCCAGTACCAGCACCAGTACCGGCTCTGCATCCTTATGAAGGCTCTATCAAGAATTTTACAGATATAAACCCCAAGGCCTTTAGAGGAACAGATAAGCCATTAGAGGGATCACAGTGGCTTATTAGTATAGAAAAGCTACTGAAGGCATCCCAGTTGCTAGCTCGAGATTGGATGACAGCAGTGGACCTACTATTAGAAGATAATGCTCACCACTGATGGAAGGCGAAAGAGAGACGATTAGGCAATGGAATCACCTGGAAGCAGTTCTATGATGCGTTTTATGAGAAATTCTTTCCTATTCATGTTCGAGATGGTCTCTATGACCAGTTCCTTCATCTGAAGCAAGGGAATATGACAGTTGATGAGTATGACTCAGAGTTCAACCGCCTGAGTCAATTTGGTGCGAGATTGTTTCCAACAGAGTTAGAGAAGGCGAGAAGATTTCACCAGGGGCTTGCACCAGAGCTCAAGTCTTATACGACTACCCAGTCTCGAGTCTCCCATTCAGCTGTCTTGGAAGAAGCTCATGCTCAAGTTTTTTTTTACAAGGAACAGCAGCAGACATCGAGACTTCATACACCAGCAGTTACACCAGTCCGAGCTACTCAGGGTAGACCAATCAGGAGGACCACAGGACAGTACCAGCAGAGGACTACTCCCTACCAGAAGCCCACTTGCCACTATTGTGGGAAGCAGGGTCATATCAGAGATGACTGTCGACTTCGTTTGGGTTTATGTATGAGATGTGGATCAGGGCAGCACTTGGCCAGGGATTGTCCTGAGCAGCAGGCTCCAGTTCATGCACATCAGGCCCAGAAGCCCACAACACCAGCACCTCGTCCACCATTACCACCACAGACAGCTCAGTACCACAAGGCCAGAGCTTAAGGCCCAGGACAGAACCATGGAAAGGCATTCTCTCTAGCTGTTGAGAATGTAGATACAGAGGCAGAGGTCATAGCAGGTATGGTTTTAGTTGCATCTTTTCTTGCTATTATATTATTTGATACTGGAGCCACACATTCATTTATAGCCACTAGTTTTGCCATAAGACACAGCATTTCCATCACACCCTTAGCTAAGAATGTTAGAATCCTCACTGGAGAAGGAGTTGTACCTGTTAGTGGTGTTTGTAGACTTTTTCCTGTTGTGATAAGTGGAGAGAGATGATGGTACGACTTCTTGTATTCCCTATGCCGATATTTGATGTGGTTCTTGGAGTGGACTGGTTGGGCCAGCATTTCGCTCTTATAGACTGCCATAGGAGCAGTATTATCTTTAGACCACCGAGTGCGACAGAGTTTGAGTTCACCAAAGAAAACGGAGAGAGTTGTTATGCACCCGCATCGGGGACTCATATGATGATGCATGACATCCCTCAGTACCCTATCATCACCGAGTTCGAGGATGTATTTCTCGAGGAATTGCCAGGACTGCCACCTGACCGAGATATCGAGTTTTCCGTTGAGCTTATCCCCGGAGCCGAGCCTATTTCATCTCGAGTATATCGTCTGGCACCCAAGGAGTTGGTAGAGATGAAGACGCAGATTGATGACTTATTGGAGAAGGGCTTTATTCGTGCTAGTGCGTCACCGTAGGGAGCACCCGTTCTTTTCGTGCCTAAGAAAGACGGGACAGTGCGCATGTGTATCGACTACAGAGCATTGAATGTAGTAACGGTGAAGAACAAGTATTCCTTGCTGCGTATAGACGATCTATTTGATCAATTGAGTGGAGCAAAAGTATTCTCCAAGATTGACTTACGATCAGGCTATCACCAATTGAAGGTTCGGAAGGAAGACATTGCAAAGACGGCTTTTCGATCAAGGTATGGACACTACGAGTTCTTGGTCATGCCTTTCGGGTTGACCAATGCTCCCGCAGTCTTCATGAATTTGATGAACGAGATCTTTCACCAGTACTTGGACAAATTTGTAGTACTCTTTATAGATGATATCTTGATTTACTCCAAGAGTCAAGAGGAGCATGAGCAACATCTACGAATAGTGTTGGGAATGTTGAGGAATGAGTGACTTTTTGCGAAGCTTAGCAAGTGTGATTTCTTTCTCAATGAGGTATCATTTTTTGGACATATTGTTACGAGCAATGGTATATCAGTAGACCAGAGAAGATTACAACAGTCAAATCATGGCCCGCTCCTACATCAGCTTCAGAGGTGAGAAGTTTCCTCGGACTTACGGGTTACTATCGACGGTTCGTAGAAGATTTCTCTCGAATAGCGGGGCCTATGACTCGATTAACTTGCAAGGATCAGGAGTTTATATGGACAGACGAGTATCAAGCCGCTTTTGATGAGTTGAAGAAGCGATTGACCACCGCACCGATCTTGACACTACCATCGGGCCCGGAAGGATTTGTGATCTACAACGACGCATCCGGGAAAGGATTAGGATGCGTATTGATGCAGCATGGTCAGGTAGTAGCATATGCATCACGACAATTGAGAGTGCACGAGAAAAATTATTTGACCCACAATCTAGAGCTCGCAGCAGTTATCTTTGCTTTGAAGCTATGGAGATACTACTTGTACGGCAAAAAAGTTGATATCTACACTGATCATAAGAGCCTCAAGTACGTGTTCACACAGAAAGAGTTGAATATGCGACAGCGACGTTGGTTGGAATGGATGAAGGATTATGAGATCGAGCTTCATTATCATCCGGGCAAGGCTAATGTCGTGGCAGACGCATTAAGCCGTAAGCCCATGGCACACTTTTTGACCACACAGAAGGAAATGATTAGAGATTTGGAGCAGCTTGGCATTGAGGTAGTATTGCCTGGAGCAGACGACGTATTAGCCAACCTCCAAGTGCAATCATCATTGATAGAGCGCATCAAGGCAACATTGCCCAATGATGCTAGATTTCGACGGCTCAGAGAGAGGACTGAAGCAGGAGATCAGACGGGATTGAGGATCCATCACGATGGGACATTGCGATGTGGTGATCGCATTTATGTTCCCAATTACTACAAGAAATTGCTTTTTTAGCAACATGTTTTAGCGACATATGGGCTATTATGTTGCCAAAAACTATTTTTTTATATGTATTGGTGACATAAGTTTCAGGATGTCGCAAAATCCACAGAACATTTTCGAGAGGGAAACCCAAAATCAGCTCCGCCAAAAATACTCTACATATCGCGACATCTGTATGCCGCAGAAAGTTAATATATGTTTGGCGACATCCATCAACTTGTCGCAGAAAGTTAATTTACTTTCCACGACATGCAAGTATATAGGGAATATATTTATATAATTTTTTTAATTAAAAGAATACTTTCAATAACCTAAAAGAAAAAGCTAACAATCAAAAACCCAAAATCAGTCCTCCTTTCCAAACGTTGTGTTCTCTCCCACGGCTCCTGGTTCCCGCGTCGGCTTCTCTCACTTGCGGCCTGGGGTTGTTCTCTCTCTCTTGCGGCCTGGGGTTGTTCTCCAAACGTTGTGTTCTCTCTCCCGTTCCAAGCATCCCTTCTTCAACGAGGTCTGATTTTCTTTCCTTTGGAGGTGAGCTCCCTAATATTTTTGGTAGGTTAATTTTGTTAGGGTTGAGAATATGATTGGCATGTATTATATGTTTACATAGGGAAATAATTGTCTCTGATTCTATTTTGTTAGGGCTTAATTTTGTTAGGGTTTGATTTTATTATGGTTTGATTTATTAGGGTTTGATTTTTTTAGGGTTTGATTTACTAGGGTTTTTCTCTCTCGATCTGAAACTAATTTCCAAGACCCGGAGACTTTAAAGTTGAGTTCGAACCCAGCTCTCTCGATTGGCATGGTTGTGCCAACAGTGTGGATATAGAAATTTGGAGAAGAAATTGATGAACTCTGATGCCTATGTTAGCAAAGCCTTGTTCTCTCCACATTGTTTCTTGTTACATCTGACCTGTAACCAGTCCTTACAATCAAAGGCCTCGTTTGGTTCGCGGAATATTCGGGTTGGGAAAGGAAAGTGATTCCTTTCCTATGTTTGGGTGCCAAAGGAATTGAGGAGGAAAGGAAAGTGATTCCCAATGGAAGGGAAATTAGGAGAGAAAGTGATTCCATCCATCCAAGCAAGGAATCACTTTTCCACATTGAAGTAATCACTTTCCTTTCCAAATTCCTTGGCATTTCCAAACATCGGAAAGGAAAATCAATGAAAAATAAAATTTTTCAAATGAAAGGAAATGAGAAGGAATTGATTTCCTTTCCCTTCCATTCCGCGAACCAAACGAGGCCAAAAAGGATTTGTATCATTATGTACCAAAGTTGTATAAATAGTTCGATTCATTAAAAGTAGAGTCTTACTAGTTGAATGCAAATAACTTTTGGTTTCCTTTCAGGCAAATTAGGGACACTACTATTGATATAGTAAAGTTTAGTTGAATGCCTTCTGATCCTAGATTTTGTTTGAAAATATACTGACTTGATTTGCTTGAATCTGTATCTTGAAAACCGAAGGTTTCATTTTATATTCTTTATTATTTATGTCATTCTCTTTACAGATTGTTGGTTTCTAGGATGACCTCCAATTGTTGTTTTCTTTTCATTTTGAGATGTCTTTTTATTCCATAATCGATATGAAATTTTATTCTACTTAGTCTGGCTATTTCTGATGCCATTTTGGCTAAGGTTGATCTCAGGGTATATACTACAAACAAGTTGCTCTACAATTATTACAGTCTTGAAACTTTTTGGTAACATGCAATTATGCCATAAACTTCCTGACATCCTACCAGAAAATCTTTTGCTTTAACAGTTTGCAGCGGTTTGTATTTTGGAACAATGATATGAACATGGTAGTAATGGACTTTACTGAAATTTGTTTAGACTGTGCTTTTTATCGAACTTTAAAACTGAGTTGTGCTCATTTTGCTTATGATAGTTCCAGACTTTGGTTGGTTGCTGGGTTCAAATGTTGCTCAGTTTCATGTCTTTTCTAGCTTTGGATGCCGAAAATAGAAAGTATTTGTTGGTTTCATTTTGCTTATGATATGAACATGGTATCATTTTGGTTATGATATGAACACCTATTTTATGGTTAATGGCATATATACACTCATTCCTCAACAAGTAACTTTCAAACTGAGTTGAACAATGATATGAACATGGTATCATACTCCTCTTGCATTGATCAATGCAGGAGGAGTATTGGACATTCCTTACAATATCAGCTGAACTGATAACATAATTTGTCAATCTTTATGCTTACAAGTCAAGTTACTAGTGTTGTAAAACTTATATATCATGAATTTTAGGGATTAAAATCGGATGTAAATTTGATCGACTTACTGTATAAAAATGTTGCCTTCTTCTACTAATTTGTTCTGTCTACTTTCACCTCTTTCACCTCTGGTTTCCCATTCTTTTCTCTACCATATACCAACGTCTCTTTATGTGATAAAATCAGTGTGCTTTCCACCTCACTTGAACTGTTCTGTTGAGACTTGAGATACTGTAAGAAAAACTTCATGTTCCAACTGATGAAAAGGGGTGGAATTGTTCATTAGATTTTTGTAAGCTTGGCTTTTTAATGGCCCCTTATGTTGAAAAAAATATTATGTGAAAGATATTCCAATTCCCAATCAATTTGTCTTAAAAGTTTTTTTTTTTTGCTACAAAACACATACACTTATATGCTTATTATTAGGATTAGACAGGAAACACAATACACATGCTTTTTTACATACTCGTTTAGTCCATAACTTCGTGATAATTATTAACAATTGTGTTTTCATGTAGATATGGACAAGAGTTGGATGTCACTTTATAGAAAGAGGTTAAGTCAGCCGTATGTTGATGGGGTGAACTCTTTTATAGAATTTGCAATAAAAAAGTGGGCAAGAATGGTACGATTAAATGTCTATGTAATGAATGCATGAATCTCGAGTGGCGCACCGAGGAAGTTGTAAAGAATCATTTAGTTCGATATGGAATGATAATGTCTTATAAGAATTGGGTGTACCATGGAGAACCTGTTACCGAGTATCAAAATCAAGTATCAGATGATGAGGATGATATTGAAATGTCAGATAAAGAAGACGATCAAGATGAGTTTCCTGAATTAGTACAAGACTATTGTAGGGGGACTTACATGCGCCATGACTGGGAGGATGATACTGCTCAGAGGGAGGAACTGCATGACATCGATAAACTATTGGAGGCTGCCCAATGTGAGGTGTACCCAGGGTGTAAGAAGTATACCTTGTTGAAGTTTGTGATTACGTTGCTTCATGTTAAGGTAATAAGCAAATGGAGCAATAAATCGTTCGACATGTTGATGGGAATATTATTAGATCTTCTACCTGAAGGAAATTTGGTTCCAAAGTCCATTTATGAAGCCAAGAAGTTCCTACGTGACTTAGGCTTGGGGTACGAGACAATTCATGCATGTCAACATGATTGTGCACTCTTTTGGAAGGAGAATGCGACCTTAGAAAATTGTTCGATTTACGGAGAGTCTAGATACAAGCTAAATGATGGTAATGGAAAAAAGATCCCCCATAAGGTCTTGCGTTACTTTCCATTGACACCGAGGTTGCGTAGATTGTATATGTCGAGAAAGACAGCTAAAGACATGAGATGGCATAGTGAGAAGCGCATGAATGATGGAGTATTAAGGCATCCAGCTGACAGTGCCGAGTGGAAGGAGTTTTATAGCAATTTTCCTGATTTTGCTCGAGAATCCCGAAATGTACGGCTAGGAATGGCCACTGATGGGTTTAATCCTTTCGGAAACATGAGTACATCTTACAGTTTGTGGCCTGTAATAGTTATGCCCTATAACTTACCACCCTGGAAGTGTATGAAGGATCCATTTTTTATGATGTCTTTACTTATTCCAGGTCCACAAGCACCTGGGAGAGATATTGATGTTTACATGCGACCATTGATTGATGAGCTAAAAAAGTTGTGGGAAAGTGGTGTACTCACCTATGATGTATCCAGGAAACAAACTTTTTGAATGCATGCAGCTGTAATGTGGACAATAAATGACTTTCCTGCATATGGCAACTTGTCTGGGTGGAGTACAAAGGGTTATTTGGCTTGTCCTACATGCAATGATAATGCATTATCTCAAGGTTTGAGAAATAAAATTGGTTACTTGGAGCATCGGTGTTATCTACCTGAGAATCATGTTTGGCGAAGGAGCAAGGCCTTTAATGGTAAGGTTGAGCACCAAACAAAATCCTTGGAGATACCAACGGAAAAGATATTAAATCAGTTGGATTGCTTGTCATATGTTGAGTTCGGGAAGAACCATAGGAACAAGAAGAGAACTCGCGACCAAGCCGAATTGAATTGGACAAAGAAAAGTATCCTATTTGAGTTGCCGTATTGGAAGCAACGGAAGCTCCGACATAACCTTGATGTCATGCACATAGAGAAAAACGTATGTGACAATTTTCTTGGAACGCTATTGAACATAGATGGAAAGAGCAAGGATACAACAAAAGCTCGTTTTGATTTGGAGGACATGGACATAAGGAAAGAATTGCACGTAAAGAGGTCTCCCGATGGATCCTTGATCAAGCCTCCCGCGATTTACACACTGACAGCAAAGGAGAGAGAGAGGGTTTTGCTGAATTTTTAAAGTCAATCAAATATCCGGATGGATATGCTGCAAACATCTCAAGGTGTGTGACCACGAAAAATGGAAAATTTTCAACCTTAAAAAGCCATGATTGTCATGTCCTTATACAACGAATTCTCCCAATCGGGATGCGTGGTTACCTTAACAAGGATGTATGTACTATAATGTTTGAGTTGGGTAATTTTTTTGAGGAGTTGTGCTCCAAGACGTTGGTACAAAATGACTTAGAGAAGTTAGAAGAACGCATAGTTCTAATACTTTGCAAGTTAGAGAAGATTTTTCCTCCAGCTTTTTTCGATGTGATGGTGCATTTGGCAGTTCATTTGCCACGTGAAGCCATCCTTGCAGGGCCAGTTCAATATCGTTGGATGTATCCAATTGAAAGGTAATTTATACCATCTTAATGTAAATTTTTATGTTGAACATGTTTTCATTAGTATAATTGGTGCTTGTTTGAAAGGTTTCTTGGAACTCTAAAATGGTACGTAACCAATCGAGCTCGGCCAGAAGGTTCAATTGCTGAGGCTTATATTGTCAACGAGAGCTTGACATTTTGTTCAATGTACTTGAGCAACGTTGAAACAATATTTAATCGAGAAGAACGGAATGCTGATGGTGGTGAACGTGGTCCTGGGTTAATAATATTCACACAAAATGTTCGTCCTTTTGGACGACTAGCAAGGGCTCCTGATGTGTCAGAGAAGGAATACGAAATTGCTAAGTGGTTTATGCTTTACAACACTGACGAGGTTGAGCCGTACCTAGAGTATGTATTCAACATCCTTACATGCATTTATTAATTAAAACCTTTTGATTATTTCTTTATTTTTACTTATGTGTTTAATTTCTTCAAGTAGGGAACACAAGAAGCTATTACAAAATATGGATGAAGGTGATATAACTCAAATACAACGACAAAGTTTTCCAAATTGGTTCAAAAAACATGTAAGATGTATAACATATATTCAGATACTATTCAACTAATATTATCTTAATACGCCTTTTATATGTTTTGTATGTAGATGAATCAATTGCGAACACAAAAGTCACCAAAAGCAGCTGATGAAATATGGGCGTTAGCGAATGGTCCAAATGTGATAGTAACTCTTTACTCAGGTTGCATTTCTGATGGCGTCCGGTTCCATACTAGAGACCGTGACAATCGTCGTAAGAGTCAGAATAGCGGTTTAGTCTCTGAAGGAGCCTATAAAGGAAAACCTACGGACTTTTATGGATATTTATCCAAAGTTTGGGAGTTGTCATACATGTATGGCTATAAAGTTATTTTATTCCAGTGTGAATGGTTCAACACAGGTGGTAGCCGAACAATAAACAAAGATGCACATTGCCTGAGCATTGATGTCAGGCGTCGGTGGTATTCGGACGATCCATTTGTTCTACCGAGTCAGGTGCAACAAGTCTTCTACATTAATGATACACGATTAGGTCCAAATTGGCAAGTCGTGCAAAGAGTTCGATATCGAGGTGCATGGGATGTACCAGAGTTGGATGATGATGATGAGCCTGACTCAGTAGAAGTTCCAGAGCCTATTGATGCATTCCAAAAAGACAAAAGCTCTGGGATTATCCCGATTATCATTGAAGATACTAATGTTCAATATCATAGGGATGGAGTTGTTCCTGAAATTATTCCAAATGATATGGTTTTTCATCTCAGCGATAACGAGGATGAAACAGTGGCCCATAATAGTGAGGATAATGAGGATGCAAGGCAAATACTTTATAATTCTGATATTGACCCCGATATAGAATTTGATATATAGTTTTTAAGTCGAGTTTTGAATATGAATATTGTGTATTTTTGGAAAAATGGAGATAAGAACATGGTATCATTAACAGTTTGTATTTTGGAACAATGATATGAACATGGTATCATTGTATCTATTTGAATTATTGCCCGTACTGTCTAGTTGTGCTTTATTGAATTCTTTAGAACATTGATATGGAGTATGTGATATGATACTGCTAGCTTTAACAGTTTGATTTTTTTGGAACATTGATATGATGCTTCTAGCTTTAACAGCTTGAAATTTTTTTAATGATATCATTTTGTATTTTGGAATAATGATATGAACAGTTTGCATTTGTTTCTTTGAGACTGAACAAGGTTTATTTTGAGAATGAACAGTTTGCGTTTGTTTCTTTGAGACTGAACAATTTGCATTTGTTTCTCTGAGATTGAACAGGTGCTTCAAATGGTTTCTTTTGTTCCAAATAAACAGGTGCTTCAAATGGTTTCTTTTGTTCCAAATAAAACAGGTGCTTCAAATGGTTTCTTTTGAACAATTTGCATTTTTCTTTCTTTGACACTAAACAAGGTTTCTTTGATATGAACACTTTGCATTTTGTATTTTTCCTTGAGACTGAATAAGGTTTTTTTACTGATACTTTCACATGTAAAATATAAGATTATCAATAGTTTCTTTTGCTCCAAATAGGTGCTAAACTAAGGAAATCTTGCTAGTTTCTTTACTGAGATTAAACAGGTGCTTCAAATGGTTTCTTTTGTTCCAAATAAACAGGTGCTTCAAATGGTTTCTTTTGTTCCAAATAAAACAGGTGCTTCAAATGCTTCAAATGGTTTCTTTTGTTCCAAATCTTGCTAAACTAAGGAAATCTTGCTAGTTTCTTTACTGAGATTAAACAGGAAATCTTGCTAGTTTCTTTTGCTAGTTTCTTTTGCATTTTTGCTAATTTTGCTCCAAATAGGTGCTTCAAATGGTTTCTTTTGAGACTAAACATGGTTCCAAATAGTTTCTTTACTGAGATTGAACAAGGTTTCTTTATTGTCATAGATGGAAAAATTAAAGAACAAGATATATTTGAGGCCCGGACAAGCAGCCAAGATGACGTCTGCATATGAGAAGCAAAGAATTGAAAATATTGCTAGTAACCAAAGGAAATTTAGGCTTTGGGTTTGCTTCACGCTTCAAAAACTTTGTTAGCTCCATGTGAGAAGGTCAACCAAACAAGTTTGGCTAAGAATAGTAAAAGAAATATGAGTGAAAGAGCTGATGATGAGTATCGACCGCAAGAGGGTGATGATTTTCTTTATTCGTCCAGCAGCGATGATGATAATAATGGGCCTTCTAATCCACAAATGAAAAAGGTAAATATTAGATATTCAAGTGATATGTTAACTTTGTTTAAATTATGTTACTAACAATGCCTAAATATTTATGTATTTTGTAATGTTTAGGTCGTATACAGTGGTCCCACTCGTAAATCATCTCGCCTTGTTCCCACACATGAAGAGAACACGACAGAGGGCTCCAATAACCTTCAATTGCATGTGTCCAGTCCTATAGAGTCACTAGCCAGTGGTGCAGGTAACTTATGAAGGAATGGATTATTGTCTACTCTATTACTAGTGTTGTGTGTTGTTATAAGCATGTCAAGAATATCATCTTTCCTATCAAGAATTTGAAGACACTGAACATTGTTCAACATGAAATTTGGAACTTTGTTATATATGTAACTGTAATGAAAACCTTCTGCATTTGCCACACAAAATTCATGTTAGAAGCACTGTAATAAAAACCTTCAACCTGTCGTATCACGAGTAGTGAATGGTTTGGCACTTTTTTTTCTTCCTGGAAGTTCAATTGTAAGCTGAACAAGTCATTTTGTAAAATTGAACAATTGTATCATTTTTTTCTTCCTGGAAGTTCTATTATGATGCAAGTAATGTTATACATCAATAATAGTATGTTAGGTTGGCTTCCAAGTGAAGTTCCTGTGGTTAATAGTATGGTAAGGTAAAATAGCTTCTCTGTTAAATCAAACTATGAGTTCAACACAAATTAAAAGAATTTTCTGTGTGAATACCAGAACCAAGTCCATAATCAAACTATGAGTTCACAGATCAAGAATTTGAAGACACTGAACATTGTTCAACATAAAATTTGGAACTTTGTTATATATGTAACTGTAATGAAAACCTTCTGCATTTGCCACACAAAATTCATGTTAGAAGCACTGTAATAAAAACCTTCAACCTGTCGTATCACGAGTAGTGAATGGTTTGGCACTTTTTTTTCTTCCTGGAAGTTCAATTGTAAGCTGAACAAGTCATTTTGTAAAATTGAACAATTGTATCATTTTTTTCTTCCTGGAAGTTCTATTATGATGCAAGTAATGTTATACATCAATAATAGTATGTTAGGTTGGCTTCCAAGTGAAGTTCCTGTGGTTAATAGTATGGTAAGGTAAAATAGCTTCTCTGTTAAATCAAACTATGAGTTCAACACAAATTAAAAGAATTTTCTGTGTGAATACCAGAACCAAGTCCATAATCAAACTATGAGTTCACAGATCAAGAATTTGAAGACACTGAACATTGTTCAACATAAAATTTGGAACTTTGTTATATATGTAACTGTAATGAAAACCTTCTGCATTTGCCACACAAAATTCATGTTAGAAGCACTGTAATGAAAACCTTCAACCTGTCGTATCACGAGTAGTGAATGGTTTGGCACTCTTTTTTTTCTTCCTGGAAGTTCAATTGTAAGCTGAATAAGTCATTTTGTAAAATTGAACAATTGTATCATTTTTTTTCTTCCTGGAAGTTCTATTATGATGCAAGTAATGTTATACATCAATAATAGTATGTTAAGTTGGCTTCCAAGTGAAGTTCCTGTGGTTAATAGTATGGTAAGGTAAAATAGCTTCTCTGTTAAATCAAACTATGAGTTCAACACAAATTAAAAGAATTTTCTGTGTGAATACCATAACCAAGTCCATAATCAAACTATGAGTTCACAGATCAAGAATTTGAAGACACTGAACATTGTTCAACATGAAATTTGGAATTTTGTTATATATGTAACTGTAATGAAAACCTTCTGCATTCCTCACAAAATTCATGTTAGAAGCACTTGATTGGTTTGGACTACAGATGAGTATAAAGTCATTGAGGCAATTTGCCCACTTGATTAAACTGAAGCATGACTTGGCAAGCTCATCAAAGAAAAATACACGGGGTAAAACGCATGTAAAGCGGTAGAGAAAATGGTACAAAAAACTGGCAAGCTTCAAGTGCCAATCCCCATAAGGGAAAGGGCTCCGGTTGGGGAAAATGCTACTTCCCTTGCAAACCAGATTGGTGTTGAAATTCGAGCTGCTGTACCACTTCAGGGCGTCATGTATTGGGATGACATCGATGACTCCTTAAAGAAGTCAATTATTCTAAGAGTTCGGGTATTGGCGGATCTATTCACTAGTTCATATAATTAGGCTTATTTTTGTATATTATTATCAATAATCCTTAATATTGAGTATATGTTTGCAGGATAAATTTGAGATCACAAATTATGATGAGGATGAATTGGTGAGGCAGACCATTACGAAAATATGTCAGCTGAGGTACAAAGATTGGAGGAGTCGCATGCATGCACATTATAAAATGTTGAGGAAGAATAGTATTAACCCCAGAAGCAAGCCGTATAAAGGCGTTTCATAAGAGGACTGGGAGTACATGATTGATCGGGTTTGGACAACAAATGAAAAATTTAAGGTATATACTGCACAATTACTTTATTCCTTATTCTAAAATGAACACAAAATCCTAGTTGGAGCCATATATTCATTTAGTTGGAGCCTCTGGCACTCTGATACATGTTCACAGTATAGATGAAGCCTAGAAGTCGATGTACCATGTGTGGAAATAGTATAGGGATGATGGTGTGTCAAATGTGCAGGAAATAGGAACTTAGAGTGTGTGTATGGGCCACAAAGGGCAGAAAAAACCCAAAACCTGTGTGTGTCATAGGGTGTCCTAGATTAGGGCAAATTTTGGAGGGTGAATCTGCAGGTAGGATATGGCAGTAGTGTACTAGTCTATTAGACCTGTACAGAAACAGGGACTGCTACATAGGAGTAGCAGATGCAGTAAGCACCAGCAGCAGAGGTATTAGGAAATATTGGAAATGCATCCTAGAATAGGAAGGTGCATGTGGCAAGGTAAGGGTCAAGGCATTAGGGTATAAAAGTTGAGTATCCAGTACTATATCTTAAAAAAAAAGTGTAAATGCTAATTATTTTGTAATACAATATAGCCCTACAATATAAATATAGGACTAATGAAGTATCAACAGTCTGTGGTATAAGATGTATTGGTCCAGGATTTTCCTGGGAGACAGGCGTGGCACACATTTAGGTAGTATCTCGCTGTTATTGATTTGACTGATATCGAAAGTCTACCAATATGGTATACCGGTTGAAACATTATCTTGCTCTATTATACCTCCGAATTCAGGTAATTGTATTAACATTTCTATTAAATATGACCTCCCAATTCTAATACCAGGTAATTGTATTAACATTTCTATTAAATATGAGAAGACAAATGTAGAGTTTCTTTTAAACTCCCTCCACATATATCAAGACACTTTTGGTTAGTTCAATTCCTAAATTAATTCATGTCAACTTACCCAGTAAAATTGGTCTTCTTGGAATTCAAATTCCATGAATCTCAATTCAATGCAGCAAAAGTTGTAAGCGCAATCAGGTTGTACCTTGAAGCTGATTTTGATGCAATTACTATGAAGAAAATATTTCCAAACATGCTTAGCTACAGGTCAGAACAATCATGCTTAGCTACAGGTCAGAACAGTTCAGAAAATATTTCCAAACTGGAGAAGTGGAGGAGTAACTGTAAATTACTCAGTTTTGTCAAACATGCTTAGCTACAGGTTATCTTCTCCTACCGATATGTTTACATAACCGGCTGGTAGATGAGACGACACTGCTGCTAGCGCTCCCAGTGCTGCTGACACTGCTTGTACTATTTGTATTGAAAGAGGACCAGAATCCTGAAGCCTCATTGTTTCCTTTCCGGCTGGCTTCATTCACCTGGCTTTCTGGCTTAACACTAGTTTCTGATGTCTTTTGATATGTAGCATCACTTTCTTGGTCATTGTGTAACCATGTATTAAATGCTTGGATATTGTTGTTGTCATCGCGTCAATATGATAATCTTTATATGCAAATTCTGAATCCTAACTAATTTTTTTATTGATTGATCTTGAATTATTATCTCAAATGTCATTTTCTCTGAATCTTGTCATATATATTGATTGATCTTGACCTTATGGAATTTTATTGATTGATCTTGTCATATATATCTCAAGTGTCATTTTTCTCTGAATTATTATCTAAAGTGTCATTTTTCTCTAAATCTTTGCATAAAGAATTTGCATCACGCCTTACCATAGCCTTAGTGTTTTTGTCATCTTATGGAATTATTATCTAAAGATCAATCAATATATATGCATCGTTTTAAGCCTCAAAAAATAATTTATGGACGATTAATAGTATATGCATTGTTTTGTACCTTTGCTATGGTTTTGATTATCTGTTCACCCATGGTTTTGGTTTCTTGTTGTAGAAACGATCAGAACAAAATATAGTAGCACGTTCCAGTTTGCCATGGAATCATTCTTGCGGGTCGAAGTCATTTGCAGCAACAATGTCCACGAAGGTGACACATTTTTTGTAGTTTCTAGCTTAACTTTTATTATGTTTTTTATGTACTTATCCTATAATATTTAATTGCCATTTCCATGAAACTAGGCGGAGATACCTCACTTTGTCGATTTCTTTAAGGAGTCTCATTGGAGTAAGAAGAAAGATGATTGGTTGGATCATAAATGTATGGAGAAACACGTAAGTGTACCATATATTTTCTTGTGTAACTATTACTTAAATCTAAAAAAAATTAACATTAAGTAATTAAGTTTTGCTTTACTTGTGTCCCTTAAAAATGTCAGGTTGAGCTTGAAAATTTACGAACTATGTGTTCTCAGCCGGATGCAATCCCAATGTCACAAGAAGAAATGTCGATATCAGTATTGGGGAAGAAATCAGGTTACTTGAGAGGATATGGGGTGGGCCGTAAGCCCTCGAATACTAATACTACATCCAGGGAGAATGATGGAGAAATGATTATCCTAAGAGAAGAGTTATCATCACTTAAGGAACTTAATGAAACTCAACAAAATCAGCTTGTGAGACAACAACAACAACTTGAGGCACAAAATGAACAGATTGCGATACAACAACGGACACTAGAAAAGTTCCAAGCGGCACTATTAAGATGTAGGTTACTTTCGTCAGATCAATGTGGGGATGATTCACTTGAGGGCTGCTAGGCAACTTTTTTTAGGTATCTCTCTCTCTATCTATCTCTTCGTGCTACACTTCTTTTGAAATTGGTCTGTATTTGTTGTTACTTCCACAAATTCGAAGCTTCTTTTATCTGAATTTGGTAATATTGTGAATTATTTTCATAGCCCTTTAGTATAGTTCCTTTTAAGTGATGATCATGTTTTGAAGTTTAGGGTGTCCTTTAGTAATTGTTTACACAGAAACTCGACGAATGCTACACTTGCTTTAGGAATTGTTTACACAGGACTAAGCCTATCCAGGTCCTTTATCCAGGTCCTTTAGTAATTGTTTATGAAGCCAAAGTCCATTTAAGTGATGATCAATATTACACAATTATCTTCCCCAGAAAATTACACCAACACCACTTCCACACAAGGGACTGGTAATATAATTATGTGATAGCTTATTATCTACTAAATCTTTGAACCAATCTCAGCTTATTAGCATTAATCAAGCCTATCTTAATATCATCTCTCCCTTCTAAAGAGAGCACTCAAAATACAAAACCTAACAGTTAATGATCCTGCAGATTTTGTTGTGTAATGTTAATGATCCTGCAGATTTTGGTAATGTTGTGTAATAGAAAACCACTTTTAAGCCTAAAATCCTACACTTCCTTCACTATGCCTCTTGTTGTGTAATGTTAATGATCCTGCAGATTTTGGTCAACCAACCAATTCTTCACAACAATGCTCAGACCTGGATAAAGATGTATAGACTCAAAAGTGCTATAAGTCCAATTTTACTCATTAACTGTTCCAATATTCACCACTCACAAGAGTTTGAGTGAGGTTTTAGGCTCCATGACTTTATTTCAATTCAAGAGTAGTTCAATTTATCAGACCACCTGTGGGAGCAGTGGGAGGAAATTACGTTTTATTTCTCTAATTCTGTTTTCATCATATTTCTTTATTCTACTCTCTCTCTCTCTATATATATATATATATATATATATATATATATATATATATATATATATATATATATATATATATATATATATTCTGAGTGCATGCTTCATCTTACCAGTCTTTATCTTCTGTACAGGTTAGTGAAGCGGTTGTTAGTGGATGGCTATTTTTTCGCTATTTGGTTATAGGAGGTAAGGCGAGCACGCATATAACAACAATTACATTGTATATTTTTACCAGAATGCTTTTTAAGTAACTTCACTACAAACTACCTTCTGTACACTGAAGTAGACATCTACTTTCTCTCCACTTTAGTAGACTCCAGAGTACTATATGTTCCAAAACTTCATCCAACTGTAACTAAAGAATATCTGGTTGTCTGCAATCTTCCATAGTACTCGTCTTCATCTTTACTTCAGATAGGCTACTTTTCACTTAAATGCCCTATACTATCACATTTGTTTCACTTTAATACCTTAAACTTTTTCTTCTTTATCAAATAAATACCCTGCTTTATGTCTCACTTAAATACCATGAACTACTGCTCTTTTTTTTTCTCTTGCCATCTGGATCAGTTAGCACCAACTTGTAATCACTTGCAAATAGAATGCAGTGAATTAGTACTCTAAAAATAGAGAATACTAGACGAGGGAGAGGTATGGAAAATATATGAATTTACTTAGCTTCTTAGTTTTAGTTTTCTTCTTCCTTTTAGCATTGTATTCCAATTCCTTGTGATCAATTTTCAAGAAGTCAATAAAGAAGTGTACTGTTCTTCCCCAACTCAACTAGCTCTTGTGGTCTGCGAATGGATGGATAACCTCCGTGACTAGGCGGACGGTCTTGGGACCAAACCGTATGGGAGGTGTGGGTGTGTGTGCGAAAATTGGGGACAGTGGGCCGAAATGACATACAATGTATCGTGCACAAAGTTCCGTGCGTTACGTCGGACATTTCAAAATAAAATTTACCACAATTGTTATTCAAAAGACAAGTTTCATATTGATCTACTTATGCAAAAAATATGAATGAAGTAATAGCAAGTTTGACCAAAATGGGAGGGATTACCGCTAGTATGGATCAAAATGGTACCATCCAAGAATTTGATGTTGAGCAATCATAATCCTCCCTAAGCAAAGTCCATGGTTGCCTGGAATAAGTGTAGTGGACTCATCTCCAGTTAAATAATTAGGTAAGCTAGAGCCTAACCAAACAGTTAATCTTGGTAGCAAATTAGGATCGACTCGACAAAGGCCCCCTACTCACATCAATAATATGTGCACTTACATACTAAATATATGATTTGATCACTATGAAAGGATTCAACAAATAATAGACCAAAAGAACACATAAATCACAATGTCTTGCTTTAACCATAATTTGATCATTTATAGTGCATGAGATAAATGAGATATAGTGAGGTCAAGTCTCAAATTCCAGAAACTATTAGAGACCATTTTGATATCAGTGAAGGGCCTTCCATTTCAGGCCAAAGGGCTTTTTAAGTTTGGAAAAGGATAGAGGCAGTTGAACTTTTAAACACCAGTAAAGAAATGAAACTGTACATGAACCCCAATTTTTTGCTCTTGATTTCAAAAGTTAACAAGAAGTTAGTACATAAGTTTCCTACACAAGATAGTACACATCTATAATTACCAGCAGGGTAATGCTAGGATTATAACCCTCTTACAACTAAATGCCACGTGACCGGCCTCCATTGAAGGAGAGGGGGGAAAGGCTGGATGGGACCATGTTAGCAGACGGCGTGGGGTGGGGATGAGGTGGGGGGTGGAAGGGGTGAGGTTGTAAGAAGGTTGTATGTGGTCGGTTGTAAACTTAGCATTATTCCTTACCAGGTATAGGGGTCAACAGAACCTTCTTTTTTTTCTAGCTCAAACAACATATATAGATATTAGTTTGCAGAAAGTTATCACGTGTCAAAATAATCACTGATCCATGACTGATAAATAACTTCATTGACCAAACAATATACACAAAGTTATCCTTATACTTTATATAGCAGTGGGACGACAACCAAACAATATGCTTGATATTTAAGAACATGTTAGCAATATTCTGAAATGTGGAAATATGCTTAATCTTAAAACAATAAACCAAGACCTTACCTGCAGTTTTAGAGAACAGAAGAGAAGTTGTAGAGATTATCAGGTTTTCCATCTTCCTCTCTCTGCCTTCTTATTTACTTTGCATCATAAATGATTCTATCTATAACATTCTTGTTTGTTTGTTTGTTTGTTTTTTTTGTGGTTTCATCTTGTAAGCTCATGGTGAAGTATATACTTTTCAAACACACATCTGCTTGACGATGACTCTAATCATGTTTAATTGAATATTCTTAGCTCATTTTTATCCATCCTTATGGTGAATCAGTCATGACCCATGTCTGAGGGCCTGAGGCCATTGATATATTGGACTTTACCTAGTTGTGTGTGAAACAAAATACAGTTCATATATTTTTTAGTCTTTATATATACTTGTCATTCTTTTACCATATATTTTGTTTTACTTACATCTTTTTAATCTTTTTGCAGGATCACATGGACAACAAGCCAATATTTTGGGAATACGTTTTATCATGGGATCTATCATTATTTTGGATAAACTAATGTATGCAATGAAAAGATAACCATTGTATCTATTTTTTGGGAATACATTGAATACATATATTTTTGTTTACATTATGGTTGTCTAGCTAAAATACAGTACGTTTGTGGAATACGATATGTTTCTCCTTCAATGTGTTACTTGAAGTTGTTATTTTTGTATTACTGGATTATTTTATGAAGAGATGTTGGAAGATATTATATGGGATATCATGTTGTGTAAGGCAAAATGTTGGTTTTTAGTTTCAGGTTCTTTGAATACAAATTTAAATGTTATATAAGTTATTTTTGAAATCAGGTGTTATATCTATGTTTAAATTTATGCAGGGAAAACATATTAGTCCTGATGATAAATTAATATAAAAAAAATAATATAAAAAATAAATTAGCTTTCGCGACATAACATTGTGTAGCAGAAAATGTTATTATATTTGGCGGCTACATTAGCTTTTGCGACATTAGGTTGTGTAGCAGGAGGTGTCTTTTTCTGCGACATGTGTTATGTTGCCAATATATATCAGTTTTGCGACACACAAGACATGTCGCCAAAGGCCATTATTATAAATAAATTATGATATGTCGCCGAAAGTAAAAGTTTTTTGCGACATGCTATTTTCGTGTCGCCAAATAGTTTCCCAGACAAGGCTACGCCGACACGTGTGCGACACAGTAAAATATGTCGCAGAAACACTTTGGCAACACAATTCTAACTTTGCGCTACATTTTGCTTGTGTCGCAGAACTTGCATTTTCTTGTAGTGAATGGAGAGCTACGGGAGGAGCTGATGGCAGAGGCTCACAGTTCGACTTACTCTATTCATCCCGCAGGAACCAAGATGTATCGCGACTTACGACAGTATTATTAGTGACACGGAATGAAGTGAGAGATAGCTCGTTTCGTTGCCAAGTGCTTGGTATGTCAACAAGTGAAGGCGGACCACCAGAGGACGGCCGGATTATTGCAGCCGCTACCCATTCTCGAGTGGAAGTGGGAGCACATCACTATGGATTTTGTCACGAGTTTTCCTTGGAGTCCTAGAGGATGTGACGCAATGTGGGTGATTGTGGATAGACTCACCAGGTCAGCCTATTTCTTACCTTTTAGAGTGGGCCAGTCGACATAGGTATTGGCAGAGATGTATATGGAGCAGATTGTGAGATTGTACGGTGTGCCTGTTAGTATTGTGTCGGACAGCGACTCGAGATTTACATCGCATTTTTGGAGGAGTATGCAAGAGAGTTTGGGCACCCGATTGAAGTTTAGCATGGCATACCATCCTCAGACAGACGGCCAGTCAGAGCGCACTATCCAGACGCTAGAGGATATGTTGAGAGCCTGCATGCTTGATTTTGGCGGTTCATGGAAGGATCATCATCATCTTGTGGAGTTTTCCTACAATAATAGATATCAAGCGAGCATTCAGATGGCTCCGTTTGAGGCGTTGTATGGTAGGAAGTGCCGGTCTCTTGTTTGTTGGAGCGACATAGGAGAGCGACAGCTATTGGGTCCCGAGTTGGTCTTGAGCACAATGGAGACAGTGAAGAAAATGCAGGGCCACCTGCGAGCAGCGCAGGATCGTCAGAAGCAGTGGGCAGTTAATCGTCGTCGACCCTTGGAGTTCAAAGAAGGCGACCATGTGTTCTTGAAGATATCCTCCACTAGAGGCACGATTTGATTTGGAGGACGTGGTAAGTTGAGCCCAAGGTACATCGGGCCGTTCGATGTCTTGGAGCATGTTGGAGAGGTTGCCTATAGGTTGGCTTTGTCACCGTCGTTGGAGGGAGTGCATTACATATTCCATGTATCTCAGTTGATAAGGTACGTGGTGGACAGCAATCATATTCTTGATCACTCCGAGATCACAGTTGGACCGAGCTTGTCATACGAAGAGCAACCAGTAGGTATCCTCGATCGCCAAGTGAAGGTGTTGCGGAACCAATCTATACCATTGGTTCGCGTGGCATGGAAGCATCACTCGCCAGGGGAGTCTACTTGGGAGCGCGAGGACGACATCCAAAATCGCTACCCGCAGTATTCGAAGACGAAGGTGTGTCTTGTATTTAAGCTTTTAAATTACTATCAATTTTCTTACATTGCATTCGAACCCCCGACCTTAATTTAATTTCGAGGACAAAATTTTCTTTAAGTTGGGTAGGATGTAAACCCCCAAGATTTTCTAAGTATTTTAGTGATTTAAAAATTATTTTTTATATATTATTTAGCATTAAAGAGTTAGTTGGTATATATGGGTGTATATATATATATATATATTTTATATATATATATATATATATATATATATATATATATATATATATATATATATATATATATATATATATATATATATATATATAATATGTGTGATTGTGTGTTGATATAAAAAAAAATATGTGTGATTGTGTGTTGATATTTTAAGTGCTGCTAAATATAGTCTATAATTATTATAAAGATTTTTTTTACTTAAATATAATTTATAGGAATTTTATGGGATTATATACATTATATATATATATATATATTTTTATATATATATATATAGAGAGAGAGAGAGAGAGAGAGTAGTAAAAAAATATATATATATAGAGAGAGTAGTAAAAAAAGATGCAGTGGTGGTCGGCCCAAGTGGGGGACCGACCACAGTATGAAGAAAGGAAAGGAAAAAGAAAAAGAAAAGGAAAAGAAAAAAGAAAGGAAAAGAAAAGAGAAAAAAAATAATTAATAACAACTAACCCCCCCCACTCCATGTGGGCGGGTCCCACACCCCCATTTCCTTGCTGCGTACAGCAACTCACCCGAGCAAAACCCGAACCCGTGGGATTCCTAATTCCTAAACCCATTAGTATTAGGTTTTTGTCACAACTTGTTATATATGTAACTTTTTCCACAAGCCTCAAAACCCTAATCTTCCAAAACGAAAGTTGAGGCTGGTCATACCCTCTTCGCCTACGAATTCGTTTCACCAGCGACAGAGCTTTGCGCACAACGAACGGAGCATCGGAAGTCAGCCCCTCGTCACCCACGGAGTAGTTTTCCCACTCAAGGTACCCTACTTTCCTACGACATAACTTTTTACTCGTAGCACCGATTTTTGATCCGTAAGATTTTCTTAAAAGTAGACTTGATCCTCTTCGAGATCCTCCAGGTGGATTTCAAAAACAACCCATCAACTTGCTCGAAAAATCGAGACGAAGTTGAAGAAAAATCTGTTTGTTGTAATACTAAAAACTGTTTTAAAACGACAACTTGTCGGCCAATTTTCTTTTTGTGTAGTAAAGTACTTAGGAATTAATTGAAAATAGTAAAAGACAACATAACCGAGATCGCAACGCATCTTCTGGATCGTCGTTTCAATTAACGTGTAAAAAGTATATTGATGTTGAAGTTGAGGAAAAATCTGTGTTAAATTATATTAATTTTTGAAATTTTGTCCGATATGGCGTGCGCCCCGACAAACTGAGAGACATGGTCGTGTGCTATATGCATCAAAAGTCGCATATGGACGTTGTCGACGTGTGGGAACTGACGGAACTCAGTTTCGTCGTGTGTGCGCGACGAAATCTGTCCGTATCCGTCGAGATACCCCCGTATCGGCATTTTGAAAACTTCGTCCTAACTTCGTGTACAGTCGTCGATTCGAGACGAAACTTACGCCAACAGGTTCGGATCAAAATTCTGGTCTTGTGTGCCAAGTTTGGTTCAATTCTGAGAAGGTCGAATCGGAATCCCTTTTGACGGGCCCGCGACCCACTCAAATGGGCGAATTTGTACACGGCTCATCGGAATCCAAAACTGGACATACCTTTGAGTTTCTCTTCTCAAAATGAATCCCTAGACATGTAGTTTGACAATTTTAGAGACCATAGACTTTGGCACATATTTCGGTGCAAAGCGGGTCCAACGGCGGACATCGTTTTGACCCTAAATTACGATTTTGCCCCTATTCCATAATTAGACTTTTAGACAGGAGTTTCCTAGGTATATCTTTTACACCGAGTGCGCTTTGATGTTTGTTTCAGCATCCGGAGTTGTTTGGAGATTGTGACGTTTCTTAGCTGGCATTGTGATTACCTGGACTTGCCACTTTGCACCATCAGGCAAGATACCTTGCCACCTTACTCTATGATTATTATATTTCTTATTTTCAGTTGTTATTTTCAGTATTTCTTATTTCTTGATATTTAAAACTGTGCGTCCAAGTCACACTTGGGTGCAAGCGACTCTATCGGTCGTTTTTCTCGCTTTATTTATTTCTCTTGCATTGACTCAGTCTAGTGACCACCCATTGATGTTGAGGTATTGGTATATCTCATACAGTCTTGACACTTGTTGTATCATGTGATGTGAGTCACATTTAGGACACGTATCCGCGTAGTCGGCTGGCCACCGATACGTATGGAGCGTGCGACGGATAGGGGTAATTGCCAATAGAATTGCATGATAGAAGACTTGGCGGTTACTAGAGGTACATGTCAGTCATGGAGATGATGATACTAGGCATTGGATGGGGAGAACAATACCTGACGTATGAGCTTCGATTGCACTTCCCTTGTAATCCGGAAGCTCCGCTGGAGATACGGGTATGTTTAGCCTCTCAGGTTTGCCACTGTCGTTCTTGGAATGTCAAGCGCTTGGTCACTGGTGCCCAAGAGGGAACTATACCGGATCCTATATTCAGCCAGGGCTCATGCGTCGAAGGATTGTATCTCAACTGCATATTCACAGTAGAATGGTCAGGAAACCGATTGCATGCATATCTTTTTCTCTTATTATATTATCACAGTTTATATGGCATGGTGTTTTTTTGTATCTTTCTATATCCTCTGAGGACCTAGTTATCTCTCCAGAGTTAGACGATTATCCACAGGAGTACGGAGCGGCGTTGAAGCTATCCTACATTGATGACGAGGCAGTTCCATTTGACTTCTAGTCTATTTCGTATCTGAGACAGTTGTAGACATTATTTTTACATCTCATTCTTTCTATTTGTGGAGGTTGGACTCTGTTCTAGTGAGACTATTTTCATAGCTGTTTGGAGTGAGCATGTACCCGGCTATCTTTTGATACTCTTATTTATTTATTTGGACTCTATTATCTTCTGTGTTGAGCTGTGATGAGATTAGATTATATTATTCTGGCCTATGATTATTTTATTTATAGCTTATGTGCATATTTGAGGATTCCATATATTAGAGTATTCTTTGTATATGTGCAGCTGGCATGTTCACGTGCTTGGTCCTATGTATTTTGGGACTGGGGCGTTACACCAATACTCGATCCTTGAATTAGTGTACCATCCCTCAACCAAATAAAGACAAAAGATGGTACCATAATCCACAATGAAGTATCTTTCCATGCCATAACTTTGATGTAGTATCTGAAGCACAACAAGGTTTAGTATTTTATCATCGAAGCCGTGAACCACACCTACAACCAAACAAGGACAAGGTGTGGCACACTAATTCACGACAAAATACTATTCCAAGCCACGATCAGGCATAAGTACACAAAACGTACATATACCTAACGTATAAAGGTCACCTAACCACTCTAGGTGTAATACAATCGAGAATAGTGCATGGTCGCATGACCTCTAAGTCAAGTCAAGGTCAACATTACCTCAGTAGCGAGTCTAAATACTATATACCATTCCTCAGTATCGAGCGAGTCTATGGCATATAGTCTATATACCGTTCCTCTGTAGCGAGCGAGTCTACGATAGATAGGGAGGAGGTCAACGTCCAATTGTATTCTCCATACCCAATGTCCTAACTCTAGTAACTACTAGTCCTCTATCATGCAATTCTATTAGTAGTTATAACCTAACGCTCGTCCTATATGAACCACTGGCTAGTCGATACGCAAGTGCAAGATCTATATGCGACTCGTGACTCATGGCATACATATGTCATGGCCAATGAATGCAGCATAAACAAAGGTGGTCACTTAATTCCAGGTCAAATGTGCATAGAAATAAACAAGTAACGAAAAACAAAACTAAACAATAAATTACATCTACATGTGATTTAAAAGAACAAATTATATTATAGAAAATAAATAATGAATAACTAATAAAATAAATGCATGCAACTTAGTGAGCTAAAATAAACAGATAGTAAATGTTAAGGTATCTTGCCTGGTGTAGTACGATGATCTGATATGTCCCGGTTCGTCCTATAGCCATGGTCCATGTATAGAGTCTGAAGTCACGAGGAAATAGAAAATATGATCGGTCACGATCAGCGATAATAATAATGGGATTTGTGGAGAATAAGTACTTATACTATTTTTAGAAAATATTTATAATATTCAAAAAACTAGATTTTATTACATGTAAAATATTTTATTTAAATACATGTAAAAATTCGTTTTTAGGCAAAAATTTTATAATTTTAGGTGAAAACTATATTTTATTAGTAAAAAATATTCTAGATAAATATTATAAAAATACTTAGGGAATCATTTTATAATTTTGGAAACTATATTTTGGAGGTCAAAATATTTTTAAATAAATAATTAATTGTCACGACCCGCAACCAGTGTAAGGGCACAAGAAGTGGGTACGTCTAGCCTACGCCACATTGTCGATGGTAGAATGCTGTCCTAGGTCCAACATCTAACACAATCTAAAATATGCTCCGAATGGAGAACAACATAATAAGTAATCTCAACAGAGAGTCACAATTATAAATAAGTCTCGGTACAAAACTCTATAAATAATATCTCAGTACAATCACAAATGTCTCATAAAGCTAGATAATAAAAAATCTAGACTAAGCTAATGGCAAGTCCTCAGCGACTACTGGATCCTGCTGAGGGTCCAGGTCACCTGTGTCAACTAGGCCTGCTCCATAGTAAGTATTGCAGCCATCCTTATCATCTGTAATATTTTTAACAGGTCCAGTCAGGACAAGAACAAATACATATCTCTCACACAGATCATAACATGAAAGGAAATATGAAACAAGTTATAAAATAATATACATGAACTGCTGTAAGGAAATGAGACTGTAAAAGAGAACATGATATATGGAAATAGATATACATGATATAATAAGAGAACTGAACTAACTACGTGATGTAGAGCATAATCTGGTTATGTAAACTGGCTTAGGTTGTACATGACTTAAATCTAGTTTAGAGTTGCACATGATAAGGGTGTAGATCACATAACCAAATAATTACTCCCCCTGCCCCAATCAGTACACAAGGATCTGTCCAGGTTATGTTATTGCACATAAAAGTAGTGTGTCACATGGATAGCTAGTCTACGTGAACACTGGGTTATACATGAAGGCTCACATGATCATGAGTGTACATGAATGTCACATGAGTATACATAAATAAATACGAATACAAAGAGTAGACGATGCACATGATAAAGTACATGAGTACAATATACCCGATGTATTCGAGGGGATAACATCGCATGAAAAGATCCATATAGTACTAATCCGTGATAACATCGTGACAACAACAAGTAAACTAGTCTATAACAAGCAAATATATCCAAGCAAGAATGAAACGGTCAGAGAATGTACTTGCCTGGCAATCCAAACTGCTGATGAGGAAGTATGAACTGGAGTGAAATAATCCTATTTAAAATAACCATAAGTCACAACAAGTTCTAAAATATCATAAGAAAGGTCTACACCGTAATTCTACATAATTCTAGGTCCTTCTAGGTCAAAGTCAACCTTGGTCATCTCTAGTCAAACTTGGTCAACTATAAGTCAACAAGTCCGTTTACTAATTTTTAGGTCAAGCACAAGTTTTCAAGTTATTCTAAGTTCGTTTGAGTCGATTTGGATCAAGTTTGACCCAAAGTTGACTTTTGTCAACTTGGTCAACTTGTCGGTCAACTCGGCCATTCTAGGCTCATTGGATCAATACTAAACTGGCTCAATACTCCCTAGGTTACATTTACAAGCAATCAATTATATATATATATATATTTTAATATATTATATATATATATATATATATATAATATATAAAAAATATATATATATATATAACCTTACTTGTTAAAAAAAAAAACCTTACTTGTAGAAAAAGGTTTGTGTGGTTGTGTGTCGACAAGGGACTGTTATGAGGGTTCAAAACTGAGAACAGAAGCTAATTATTTAACTATGGGACTATACCATATATATATACATATATAAATATCTATCATAAAGTAACTTGTACATATATGTAGGCATATACACAAATACACATATATGTAAAGGAAGTTGGTCACTCGAAGGGGGGAATGAAATCGACTCTGAGATTACGTATCTCGACTAACTCACCAATGTATCTATTTATACACATATAGCTATATATATGAGATATATATATATATATATATATATATATATATATATATATATATATATATATATATATATATATATATCTATATATATATATATAAACACATATATAAATATATATATAGGGAGATGAGGAAGACCCAGGCCAGGCCAGGAAGCCGGAGGGAGCCCCATCCTCGCCTCTCCGCCCCCTCCCCCTTGGGATATGGTGGCAAGGCTGGCCGGTCGGCTTTTCCGGCCCGACCACCCCCTTTGGCTTCTTCGTTCCCCTAGGAGGCTCCCCCTCCTCCCCAGGCTAGCCGAGCTCCGCCTAGCCCGCCCCCAGTAGGTTCCCCCCTCACCTCGCCGGCTTCCCTCCGACCGATTTTCCCTTATTTTCTACCAACGTCCTTCCCTAACCCCATCGGCGTCGTCGCCATCCTCGGCGGAAGCGGCGCCACCGGAATAGGCGAGACTCTTCTTCGGCTGCCGCTCCGCACGGTGTGCCCCTCCCGCTCCGGCACCCCCTTCTCTGTTTGCCCCCACCGCTGCTACGCCAGGCGCGCCTCCTCTCCCGACGCTATCCTCCATCCTGCGCCTCCAGCGTTCGCTGCTCCTCTTACGTGGCCGGCAACCCCCCCGAAGTAGCGTCGTCCTCTCCCGCGGAGGCGACCATGTTCCTCTCCCTTCGGTGGCCGGCGCCGCCCTTCCCGGCTCATGGCGGCCCAGGACCGGTCCACGTCTCCTCCCCTCTTTGCACGCTAGCGTTCCCCCTACGTCGGAGGCCCCCCCTCGTGGGCCATGGTGGCCGCGCAGAGGCCCTCCGACCCCTCTCCGGCCACCGCGCTGTGGCCCTCGACGTGCTCTACCGCCCCCGTCCAGGCCCCATCGACGTCGGTTGGCGGTTCCATGCCCGCGGTAGTGCCGCCTACGGAGCTCCGGCGCTCCCTCCGTCGCATGCTGGCGGACCCTTCCACCCGGTGGTAGGCCAGCGGCCGCTCGGAGGTCAAGCCCCTCTGCTCCCTCCCCTGGAGGCACAGTAGCCCCTCGTCCCCCCGGAGGACGAAGCCCCGCTCCCCTCCTCGGGTCCCCACCCCCACCCCCCCTCGGGTCACCAACCCCCATTCCGGGCTCGACTTCCCTCCGGAGCCTTGTTTCTCGGCATCCTCCGCCGGAGTACCCGACTTCGGGCCCCCACCGTTCCCCCTCCCCATCCCTCCCTCACGATCTCATGACCGCCGCCCAACCCCCGGCAGCCGCTGGCGATCCATCTCCTCGTCGGGCTGACCCCTCTCGTCAGAGCCCCGCCGCCCGCCCTTTGCTCGGCCGCGCGCAGGGGGTTGGCCGAGGGTCCTCGAGCCGTGCGCCCCCCGCCTAGGGCAGAACGCCCACCCACCTTCTCGGGCAGCGCAATGTCCTTGTGTTGCGAGCCCACCGCCCCCCCCAGAGCATTGAAAAGCATTCCCATACTCCCCCCTACGTATTTCGAATTTTGAATTTTTAATTTTTTTTGGAAATTTGGATTTTCAAAATTTTGAGATATTTCCCCTAACGGGCTGAGCACCCGTCCACAGAACCAGCGTTCCGTTTTGGAATCTCGGTATTTTGAAATTTTTTGTAATTTCGAAATCCAGATTCTCAGCTTTTCTTATTTACTACCTTGTTCAACAGAGGCCGTTTTGTGTGTTCCGGCTCTGTCACAGTCTATATCGCTCTCTTCGAGCTCACCTTATTTCAATAAAATGTTGTTTTGTTAAAAAAATAAATAAATAAAGTATATATATATATATATATATATTTTTATATATATATATATATATATATATATATATACACACACACACACACACACATATACATGAAGAGGAAAAACCCAAATATATACATAAATAGTAGATAAAATAGGGTATAAACCCAACAACCACTCCCCGCAAGTCCATAACCTAATTAACCTATTATAAACTCAAAAATTATAACTAAAATATCAGGAAATCAAATTATGACAAAAATCAATTCAACATATATATATATATATATATATATATATATATATATATATATATATATATATATATATATATATATATATATTTGAAATCCGAAATCTCAACTCGAGATCCAAATCGCAAAATACCCAACTAGAACCCACAAAACTTGGCAAACATGAAGGTATCTATGTGTGTGACGTGCTCGAGTACTCACAGGGTCGAACCCGTGTCCGTATCGTGTCCACGGAGTGCGTATTGGAAAACCGGATACACGAGTTGGAACATATGTGTGCACATGCGTTTTGCCCAATTGGACGTCGCACACAATATGAGAAGCCTCGTGCTCGTGCACGTAGCTAGGTAGGGTCCCGGGATAGGTCTAGGATACACTGACATGATACCACGTCGTGGCTACGTGACATAGGATACGCGGACCATGTATGGCCTGTGCGCGTGCGCACGTGCGTGCCCGTGGGCGTGTGTCGAGCCACGTGGCTCGCGATTCGAGCCACACCGTGTCTCGAGATTGAGTCCCTGGGTAGCTCAGGTATAGGGATTCATGGTCTTGCTCCTGGAAAGGGTCCTCGTCGCATCGTGTTCGCGTACGAAGGCCGTGTCTGCGGCACTTTTCAGCCGCATGCACAGTACGGCTGAACCGTACGTATGATTTCTCCGTGCACGCTCCACAAAACATCATGAAATTTTAGGAGCATGTGGGAAGAGGTTGCCCCCACGCGTCCATAAAATTTTATGTGAAACGGAGCCCTGTTCGTCGAGTTATGACGCATAGACAACAGGGCATACACGGGGCCTTGCACGGGCCTCGTGCACGCGTGTCTGTGTCCAATTCGGACACCGAAATCGTGTCGAATCAAGATCCATCTTTACGAAAGTTATTACAAATAATATTAGCAAGGAATTCATGAAAACAGAATCAAAAAATAATAATTTTCAGTTCTAAGTGGCATTTCGTCGAACACGTATTCCATAGGACCGACACGTGTCCGATACGGCTATCAAACAAAATCACAAACCTACCAAACTTCATGCACAGGTCTGGGGTACTTATATGGATGCATCTACGAAGAAAAACAGAATTAACAAGTGTTTAGAGAGATTTACCTATTTAGTGTCAAAACTCAATGAAACGAGCCTCCAAAACATGTCGATGCTGCTTTCCTTCGATCAAACGCCTCCGATCCCTCGTTAGCAAGTCTCCTGCAGGTTCATCTCCTCCCAACGGTTGCAATGTACTTTGTTTGGAAGGATTTAGGTATGAAACGAGAGAATGGAGCCTTTGGAAGAGAAGGGAAAAAAACTAGGGTTTTGGATTTGTGAAGGCAACTAGGTTTTCTACACAGTGAGAAGAGAGGGCTGCTGTGTTTGGCCGGCCAAGCATGGGGGTATTAGGGTTATGGTTTAGTCATGGGCCAAGCACTCCTCAAGTTGCTAAAAAGGTCCATTGACAAAAGGCTTTAAAGGCTTAATGAAAAATAGCTAAAAATAAATTAAATAATTCTCAAAAATAGAAAATAATTCTAAATTAAATCTAAAAAGCCAATAATAAATCTAATTACATTATTTGGCTTCTAATCAAGGTTGACTAAGGTTATACCATCTTGGTCCTACCAAAACACCAATCCAAACTACACAACATTCAATTTAATTAATATTTTAAATAAATTTAAAATAATGCACAATGACTAAAATACCCCTGATTAGAAGAAATAAGTGTGACATTATTATTCTAGGAGAAATTTTTAGGTTTTAAACTAAACTTTGAAATATAGTTGTATATTTTTGTTACGAATATAAAATTTAGAAAAATTATATATATATATATATATATATATATATATATATATATATATATATATATATATATATATATATATATATATATATATATTATATATATATATATATATATATATATATATATATATATATATATATATATATATATATAAATATAAATATATATATATATTTTTTATATATAAAATATATATATATATATATAAATAAATATATATATATATTTATATATATATATATATATATTTTTATATTTATATATATAAAAATATATATTTTTATATAAAAAAAATATAATATATATTTTTTTTATATATTTATATATATATATATATATATATATATATATATATATATATATATATATATATATATATATTTTATATATATATATATATATATATATATATATATATATATATTTAAAAAAACAGTATAAATAATTAGATAATACTAAGGTAATGTTAACAGTAATAATAATACAAATGTAATAATACAAGTATATATACTTGTATATACTACTGTCAGGACTGTATAATAATTATTAATAATAAATAGTAAAACAACTCTTCTTCCTATTTGCTAATAGGGAAACTAAAATTCATAAATAATAAAAAAGTAAATATTTAGACAGAAGAAAGAATATGAGGGCGTTTGAGAGAGGGACTGAGGAAGAAGAACAAAAGGAGGGAGAAAGAATGAGAAAGTGAACAAAGTGAGAGAGCGGAAGGAGTAGGTGAGATCAGAGAGATTGGGAGAGAACTTACCAAAGCCCCGACGGTAGGGAAGCGCTCGTGTGGTGCCGCTCGCGTGGACATCACGGCTCTCCTCCTGCTATATATGGTAGGGAGAAAACGAAGCGGCTGTTACGCCCCAGAACCATAATACTGGAAAACGGGAGCAAAAAAAAGCCAGCTACGTATATTAGAGTACACCAGTACCCTAATATGTGATCAAAGCAGTCTAAAAGACAAGTGGGAAGACTCTAGCATACCACTGATGACTCCTATAGTCGAACAAATCCTATCTCAATCCAACAGCAACAAGTATCAAGAGTATATCAAATATGAAAGTAAAGAGGCATCCCAAAATACTATATCATATATGATCATGAAGCTAGTGAATACAAAATGCTACACTAGCAAAGTACCAATATACATGATCACTATATCAGTCTAGATCTAATATAATACATCATATTGACCGAAGTCTGAGGAAGTCTCAAAATATTAGGGCTAACACATGCCCTAGCTAACACCACCCAAAATGAAATAAACCGTAAGTGGTAAGAAAAGAAAACCCACTTGCGAGGAGGAACAACCGCAGATCTAAGCAGGCGGCAGGTCATCCAGAGAAAGATAGAAAGAATCCTTCGGCTTCAGCGATAAATCTGGCCGAACAAAACCAGTAGGGTCAGACCCCAAATAGCAAGTACCACAAGGAAGGCTCAAGGTGAAAGACAAAGTCCAACAAGAACACAATAACATAATGACAAAAATAAATAAATGCGGGTCGAGACTAGCACGGTACCAAGGCAGATATCTCGAGAATATAAATGACTGAATGTAAATACTAAACAACATAGCTATGGAACAGAATAAGCCGATAAGCAACAAAGGACTTAGGAACTACTAAAAATCAGAGCCACAACCCTTAAACCAAACAAGGACCAGGGTTGCAGATCTTTTCCTAAGCAGAACTTAGCCTCTGGCCACTCACGAACATAAAGACCATATAAAGTAACACACAACCAAAAGTGCATGGCCAATCATTGCCTACGACTTGCTATCATTAATAGCTAGGGTTATCACAATCCTAATTACTAGAATGCAAGTTGAGGATCTTCTCAACTACCTGACTGTCATGACCCGCACCCGCTTTTCGGACGCGAGCTCGTGAGCAAGCCAGCTACGTATCGAGCGGACTCCAGCCCGACTCCAGTATGTATAAGCTGTCAAGGTCATGGGTATCATGTCTAATCTAAACTATATCTCAATCCACATGAATCATATAAACAAGAATGAACAAGTATGGGTCGTGGTCTGTAGCCCACTAGCATGCATGACCGATTAGACTCCAAGAAATAATATGAGTCTATAAACTGAATCAATAAATGTGATATATCATAATGATGAAAGGAAAACACGAGCTGGATGAACTGGATAATAAACATGGTATCAATACCTGAATCCCGCAAGCAATATCATCACATCCGGACCCCACAATTGTCATAATCATCCGCCATCCAGAGCTGCTAACTAACTCCACGCAATAACTAACCTGAAGAGATCATCAGGTCCTCAGGGGATATAGCAAGATACATAAAAACATGCCAATCTTGCAGTTTATCATACAATAAAGATAATACAGAAAATAAACGAGAAAAGACCAATCAGCACGAAAATACGACTATATACGACTGGAAGAACTACTACGCCTAAACGAACTGCTGGAGAAGAACAAGAGAATACGATATCACGATGTCAATGGATAACCAATCGAATACTCAAACTACTAGCCCTCGCCCCTAGTGTGGACTCGCAGGCTAGCATCACCCTCGTCCCTAGTGTGGACTCGCAGGTGTGAACCATATACTACTAACCGTCGTCCCTAGTGTGGACTCGCAGGTGTGAACCATATACTACTAACCGTCGTCCCTAGTGTGGACTCGTAGGCTAGCATCACCCTCGTCCCTTGTGTGGACTCGCAGGTGTGGACATATAACTACTAACCCTCGTCCCTAGTGTGGATTTGCAGATTAGCTTACTAACTCTCGCCCCTGGTGTGGGCTCGCAAGTTAGCTTAACTACTAACCTTTGCCCCTAATGCGGACTCACAGATTAGCTTACTAACTCTCGCCCCTGGTGTGGGCTCGCAAGTTAGCTTAACTACTAACTCTCGTCCCTAATATGGACTCGCAGGTTAGCTTCAAGAATTTTAAGGTACATCTGTTCCGATATGACTTATTCATCCTATGACACGATGTGACTCAGTCCAAGTACAAGAGATGACACGACACGACCCAATCACGATACACGAGAAAACCAATCCAATATGAACTACAAAGCTAATTATACACAAGGCTATATATAAATTAGCAGAGATGATATAAAAATCACATATAAATAATCAACTAGTAAAACTGTATAATAATATAAATATGCATGTAAATAAACTGTAGAGGGAGGCAAGGTATACTTGCCTGGAGATCTTTAGCTAGTGAAACCGGTAATCCCGTTGGATCCATATTAGTCACATTGGCTATGGTCGATGTGAAGAAGTCCAAACTTGCAAGAAAATAGGAAACGTTCAATTAGACATAATCGAAATTAGACAAGCCAGTCAAGAGAAGAGTTTTGGTTAGGGTTTGATTGAGTTTATAAAATCATATTTAAAATATTCAGTCATTTATTTGGAAATTTATTTTGAACCTTGTTTAGAAACTAAATGTATATTAGGGAAACATATGTTTCGTTTTTTTTGAAAATTTCCTTGTGTAAAAGTAGAAGTCCAAAACATTATTAAAAACCCCTTCCTATATAAAACTCAAAGTAATAATAATTATATTTTAAAAAGTCTCACAACAAGTCTACTTCTATTTAAATAACAAACCCAATACATTACAGAGGCCCGAGACAAAAACCTAAAATATTTATTAATCATATAGATATTTATTAACCATAGAGATATAAACTAAATATTACTAGAGCCCAAAGCCCAATTTGATCTTAAACCCATACACAAGCAACCAAGATAAGTATATATATAATATATATCTTGATAGCTTAACTGTTCAAAGGAACCCAAATTAAATATAAAAGCCCCAAACCCATACTAATAGTAATAGCTACAACCAAAACCAGATAATATTTTTGAATCACTTTCCAATGGATTTGGTCTAAGGCCCATAGTCCTTAGTCCAACCTTTGGAACCAACACTACTCTGTTGTTCCTTTAAGAAATAATGAAATGAGTGAAACTAACCATTTAAGGAGGAAAGAAAAGAATGAAAAAGTACATAGGAACAGACATGAGGGAATAGATCAGGAGTGAGAAGAGAGTTCACCTCGAAAGGGCAGCAGGGTCGATCAGATGCTCCTGGGTGGCGCGTCGATTTCCGGCTTGGGCGGTGCAATGTGCTCTGGCTGGTCATCGGGGACCACCGACAAGCAGCGGCGGTTTCGGATCCATGCGAAGTGAGGGGCTCCCCACCGAGGCGCCGTGACCGTAGGGCTTGGCTCGGCAGAGTGAAACATGGCTTTGAAGAACAGTTTGGCAACTCTAGAGGGGGGTAAATAGAGTTTATATAGAAAAATAGCCAATTAAAAATAACTCTTTCACCAACAATAAATAATCAGAGTAAAGTACGAAAAATAAATGAAGAGCAGAAGAGCATACGCAAACACAGCGATTTTAACCTGGTTTCCCTCGTGGAGGACTAGTCCAGGCCTGAGAACTCTAGCTCAGGATTAAATCTACTATTTGTGAAATAGTAGTTTACAACCCGTGCTTTTTCTTCAGAAGAGCACATCAACTTCTAACAGATGATCGCAGTGGCGATTTGCTTGGAATTGTCCAAGCGACTTCTTCGACTCTTGCACAAGAATCCTAACTGAGAGATGCTGAGCACTCGACACTTAGGAGGCTTGTGGCTAGTAGATGGGAAGGGTATGGCTTACTTGAGCTTATAAGAGAGAAGAGAAAAGAAGATTGGATGGATTGGAATGAGAGAATTCATGCCCTATTTATAGTATTTTTATAGGCAGAATTCGGCCAGAATTCGGGTAGGAAAATTCAAAAATTTGGCCGTTGGACAACTAGCAACCAGCTAACCCTAAAATTAGGGTCCCTGATTTCTAGGGGACAGAGTTCGGCCCGAACTCTATGTGGAGGCAGAGTTCGGCCCGAACTCTGTCTCCAGAGCACAGAGTGGTTCTAAGGGGATTTTTGGGCAGTATTTGGTTCAGTGGAGCTTGGGATTTTGGGTAGGCTGTAGACTAAGTGTCAAGAGCTCAGCAAGACTCAGAGTACACAAGTCTAGACTCAATGAAAATATAAAATACAGACTCGAAAACACACTGAGAGCCGGAGACTGAGCTGTCGTCTGTCTTGAACTGTTATGCAGACGTCGTGTGTCGTATTGAATTAATACAGATATTATTTAGTCAATGTAGTTAATATTTGGTTGACTGTGACTTTGTGTCAACAGGCTTCACTTGAACTTCGGTCAGTGCAATGACAATCATGGTGGTGAGGTTGCCCATATACTGATATCCAGCGGGGAGACGGTGGTTGCTCGGGGAGGTGGACAAACAGTATTTGTAGGAAGTGGCAGCGGCGTCGCAGCACCGCGGAACATGAAGGGCTGTATTGGTTGTTCTGGTGATTAGAGGTGGCGTGAGGCGACGGTCGGGATACCGAGGTTGTCGTGGTAGTGGTGAACGTCTAGATGATGATGACACTGATGGGGATCAATCGCAGGTGGTTGCGATGAGGAGCTGTCGGGGTCGCGAAGAAGATGAAGAAAAAGAAGATGGTAATGGTGGTACAGCAATTACCGTGGAGGATGGCCACGGTGGTGGCGGTTGGCCGAAGTGAGGCGTGGGTATGGGAAGACGACGAAGAAGTTGCACGCGGAAGAGGTTTAGTGTGCGGCTAGGGTTTTGCAATCCTCCTTATTGCTGCTACATCATTGTATTTATAAGGGGTGATGGAACGGATATGGGTTTAGTCTTGAGTGTTTTGGGCTAGGTTTGGGCCAAGGAGTTGGGCATGGAATATGCATGCATATATATATAGGCATTTGGGTTGGGAAGGAACCATAATTTGGTGGAGTTTCTTAAGGAGTTTGTTAGAAAGAACTAGAGGTTGGGCTAAAACGTTATTGAAAATGCGAATTATAAGTACAATATGCAAGGCCCTAAACAAAACAATATCATACTTATTGGCGTGAAGACCCAACAATTAAATATTACATATAGGATGAAGCCCCAAGAATATAGCCTAAGCAGCTTAATTCGTTATTTAATAGATGGGCCCTAGAGAATTAAAATTAGGGAAACCTTTTCCATGCAAATAACATTAATGTAATATCAATAACATTTATATATACATAACAATTATTTATGAAAATAAATAATAGACCTTTAAAAAATAAACTAGTACATATATACCATATACAACTATGTGGTCGTCTTTGGACGCACCATATAACTACATGGGCTTAGGTTGGGTTCGGGTCAATCTGTACTAGACTGGTACAATCAAGTCTCCTATGAAGTTAAAAAGTCTTAATAATAATAATTAACTATTTATAATGGTCATGTCACAACTTGGCCTGGTTTTTCTGGTTAGGACACACTTATGGTTCGGTCTTCCTTACCATAGCTAATACACTAGTGAAGGCACGCCACTGCACTATCCGTACCACGATTCCTAGTCACCTTATACTCTAATTCCTAACCATAACTAAAATCATCTACCGTAATAATTATCTAACTAATTATTTATAAAAACAAATTTTAAAAAAATCCCCATTAAATAAATAAATAAAATATTTTAGAAAAAAAATTTTGGGAAGGGAAGCTACAAATCTACCGACCTTAAAATAATTTTGTCCTCGAAATTCTAATTCATAACTATTCCTTAAAATTCAAAGTCCATATTTCCTTGATCTCCTCAAATTTAATTCCTCAAAAATAGTTCATATCCTCCTCCTAATCATTTTGTAACTACGAAGCCTCGAGGACTTCTACCCATCTTTGGTCACACTACTCCTCAAAACACAGGTCACTAAACTTTATAACCTTCCAACTAGTGGTTAACTTACTACCAACAGCTATCTAGGACATATGGCTCTATAATCCTCATTAGCTATAAACAAATAAAACTCAACAATCATGCAATATTATATTATAATCTAGGAATTTCTGTTGAATTTTAGACAGCACGATCATTCGTCACCCCGGAATAGGAAGGGACGGAATCAATGGTACGGAAAGCAAGGAAGTATAATTAAGAGCAAATATGGAGTTTTCAAGGACGTAGAGAATATCTAGAAGAGATTTTAAAGCAGAGTGGATTGAGATTTCTAAGGTTTAGTCAAAGTCCCTGGCTCGTATCAGTACAGTTACGTAACCGATACGATATGCTCTGACCTGCATGGGCCACCAAAAAAACTTGTCACGACCCGCACCCGCTTTTCGGACGCGAGCTCGTGAGCAAGCCAGCTACGTATCGAGCGGACTCCAGCCCGACTCGAGTACGTATAAGCTGTCAAGGTCATGGGTATCATGTCTAATCTAAACTATATCTCAATCCACATGAATCATATAAACAAGAATGAATAAGTATGGGTCGTGGTCTGCAGCCCACTAGCATGCATGTCCGATTAGACTGCAAGAAATAATATGAGTCTATAAACTGAATCAATAAATATGATATATCATAATGATGAAAGGAAAACACGAGCTGGATGAACTGGATAATAAACATGGTATCAATACCTGAATCCCGCAAGCAATATCATCACATCCGGACCCCACAATTGTCACAATCATCCGCCATCCAGAGCTGCTAACTAACTCCACGCAATAACTAACCTGAAGAGATCATCAGGTCCTCAGGGGACATAGCAAGATACATAAAAACATGCTTATCTAGCAGTTTATCATGCAGTAAAGATAATACAGAAAATAAACGAGAAAAGACCAATCAGTACGAAAACACGATTATACACGACTGGAAGAACCACTACGCCTAAACGAACTGCTGGAGAAGAACAAGAGAACATGATATCACGATGTCAATGGATAACCAATCGAATACTCAAACCCTCGTCCCTAGTGTGGACTCGCAGGTTTGAACAACTACTAGCCCTCGCCCCTAGTGTGGACTCGCAGGCTAGCATCACCCTCGCCCCTAGTATGGACTCGCAGGTGTGAACCATATACTACTAACCCTCGTCCCTAGTGTGGACTCGCAGGCTAGCATCACCCTCGTCCCTTGTGTGGACTCACAGGTGTAGACATATAACTACTAACCTTCGTCCCTAGTGTGGACTCGCAGATTAGCTTACTAACTCTCGCCCCTGGTGTGGGCTCGCAAGTTAGCTTAACTACTAACCTTCGCCCCTAATGTGGACTCGCAGATTAGCTTACTAACTCTCGCCCCTGGTGTGGGCTCGCAAGTTAGCTTAACTACTAACCCTCGTCCCTAATGTGGACTCGTAGGTTAGCTTCAAGAATTTCAAGGTACAGCAGTTCCGATATGACTTATTCATCCTATGACACGATGCGACTCAGTCCAAGTACAAGAGATGACACGACACGACCCAATTACGATACACGAGAAAACCAATCCAATATGAACTACAAAGCTAATTATAAACAAGGCTATATATAAATTAGCAGACATGATATACAAATCACATATAAATAATCAACTAGTAAAACTGTATAATAATATAAATATGCATGTAAATAAACTGTAGAGGGAGGTAAGGTATACTTGCCTGGAGATCTTTAGCTAGTGAAACCGGTAATCCCGTTGGGTACATATTAGTCACATTGGCTATGGTCGATGTGAAAAAGTCCAAACTTGCGAGAAAATAGGAAACGTTCAATTAGACATAATCGAAATTAGACAAGCCAGTCAAGAGAAGAGTTTTGGTTAGGGTTTGATTGAGTTTATAAAATCATATTTAAAATATTCAGTCATTTAATTGGAAATTTATTTTGAACCTTGTTTAGAAACTAAATGTATATTAGGGAAACATATGTTTCGTTTTTTTGAAAATTTCCTTGTGTAAAAGTAGAAGTCCAAAACATTATTAAAAACCTTTCCTATATAAAACTCAAAGTAATAATAATTATATTTTGAAAAGTCTCACAACAAGTCTACTTTTATTTAAATAACAAACCCAATACATTATAGAGGCCCGAGACAAAAACCTAAAATATTTATTAATTATATAGATATTTATTAACCATAGAGATGTAAACTAAATATTACTAAGCCCAAAGCCCAATATGATCTTAAGCCCATACACAAGCAACCAAGATAAGTATATATATAATATATATCTTGATAGCTTGACTGTTCAAAGGAACCCAAATTAAATATAAAAGCCCCAAACCCATACTAATAGTAATAGCTACAACCAAAACCAAATAATATTTTTGAATCACTTTCCAATGGGTTCGATCTAAGGCCCATAGTCATTAGTCCAACCTTTGGAACCAACACTACTCTGTTGTTCCTTTAAGAAATAATGAAATGAGTGAAACTTACCATTTAAGGAGGAAAGAAAAGAATGAGAAAGTACATAGGAACAGACATGAGGGAATAGATCAGGAGTGAGGAGAGAGTTCACCTCGAAAGGGCAGCGGGGTCGATCAGATGCTTCTGGGTGGCACGTCGGTTTCCGGCTTGGGCGGCGCAATGTGCTCTGACTGGTCATCGGGGCCCACCGACAAGCAGCAGCAGTTTCGGATCTATGCGAAGTGAGGGGCTCCCCACCGAGGCGCCGTGACCATAGGGCTTGGCTCGGCAGAGTGAAACATGGCTTCACTTGAACTCCGATCAGTGCAATGACGATCATGGTGGTGAGGTTGCCCATATACTGATATCCAGTAGGGAGAAGGTGGTTACTCGAGGAGGTGGACAAACAGTGTTTGTAGGAAGTGGCAGCGGCGTCGCAGCACCGCGGAACATGAAGGGCTGTATTGGTTGTTCTAGTAATTAGAGGTGGCATGAGGCGACGGTCGGGATACCGAGGTTGTCGTGGTAGTGGTGAACGTCTAGATGATGATGGCACTGATGGGGATCAATCGCAGGTGGTTGTGACGAGGAGCTGTCGGGGTCGCGAAGAAGATGAAGAAGAAGAAGATAGTAATGGTGGTACATCGATTACCGTGGAGGATGACCACGGTGGTGGTGGACGGCCGAAGTGAGGCGTGGGTATGGGAAGACGACGAAGGAGTTGCACGCGGAAGAGGTTTAGTGTGCGGCTAGGGTTTTACAATCCTCCTTATTGCTGCTACATCATTGTATTTATAAGGGGTGATGGAACGGATATGGGTTTAGTCTTGAGTGTTTTGGGCTAGGTTTGGGCCAAGGAGTTGGGCATGGAATTAGTATGCATATATATATATATATATATATAGGCATTTGGGTTGGAAAGGAACCATAATTTGGTGGAGTTTCTTAAGGAGTTTGTTAGAAAGAACTAGAGGTTGGGCTAAAACGTTATTAAAAATGCGAATTATAAGTACAATATGCAAGGCCCTAAACAAAACAATATCATACTTATTGGCGTGAAGACCCAGCAATTAAATATTACATATAGGATGAAGCCCCAAGAATATAGACTAAGCAGCTTAATTCGTTATTTAATAGATGGGCCCTAGAGAATTAAAATTAGGGAAACCTTTTCCATAAAAATAACGTTAATGTAATGTCAATAACATTTATATATAGATAACAATTATTTATGAAAATAAATAATAGACCTTTAAAAAAATAAACTAGTACATATATACCATATACATCTATGTGGTCGTCTTTGGACGCACCATATAACTACATGGGCTTAGGTTGGGTTCGGGTCAATCTGTACTAGACTGGTACAATCAAGTCTCCTAAGAAGTCAAAAAGTCTTAATAATAATAATTAACTATTTATAATGGTCATGTCACAACTTGGCCTGGTTTTTCTGGTTAGGACACACTTATGGCTCGGTCTTCCTTACCATAGCTAATACACTAGTGAAGCTACGCCACTGCACTATCCGTACCACGATTCCTAGTCACCTTATACTCTAATTCCTAACCATAACTAAAATCATCTACCGTAATAATTATCTAACTAATTATTTATAAAACAAATTTTAAAAAAATCACCATTAAATAAATAAAATATTTTAGAAAAAAAATTTCGGGAAGGGAAGCTACAAATCTACCCACCTTAAAATAATTTCGTCCTCGAAATTCTAATTCATAACTATTCCATAAAATTCAAAGTCCACTATTTCCTTGATCTCCTCAAATTTAATTCCTCAAAAATAGTTCATATCCTCCTCCTAATCATTTTGTAACTGTAAAACCCCTATTTTTTTTCCTCAATTATTTTTTTTATTAATTTATTAGACTTAAAAATAAATTTATACAATTTATGGTTTTATTTTTATTTTTTTTGATGATGACCCGGTTTGGCCAATTCAGTCCGAACAGGGCCCGAACCAAATTTAAGCCAATGTGAGCATGGGGGGTGACTAAGGTGGCCATGTGGACATATTTTATGTACGTAAAAATAATTTCTAAATTATTTTAGAATTTCACTTACAATTTCAAATTATTTAACTATTTGTGAAATTATTGGTATTTTATTTATTTTAAATAATATTTTACAAATAGTACATTTTGTGGACCCAGAAAAGGGTGTGCAGTGTAAGTGCACTCATTGGGTCGATCTTATTAATTTATTATTATTAAAGTTATTTTGTGGAGATTTAATAACCATATTTCCTATTTAAATATTATTAGGTTGATTTATTAAGGATTGAATTTACATATATATAAATATGCTCAAATATATTAAATTTTTGAATAGTTGACTTTTAAATGGTATTTGAATTTTAAATAGATTTTGGTGTATGTATGGATATATACATATATAGATATGTCGGTATATATATATATATTTAAAAGTTGAAAATATTGGATAAGAAAAAAAAATATATTAACTCATGTGGTGGTCGGCCCCACCAATGTGGCAGCCGACCACACACAAAGAAACGCAACAACAGCAGCATGAAAGGAGATCCCCCCTTACAAGCAGTAGCTTGTGGCCGCTAATATATATGTATATATAAGTTAGATATATACACACACACACACACACACACACACACACACACACACACACACACACACACACACACACACATATATATATATATATATATATATATATGTGTGTGTGTGTGTGTGTGTGTGTGTGTGTGTGTGTGTGTGTGTGTGTGTTTTGGATCCTTCCTTCCTTCCTCCTCTCACCTCTGTTCCTGTACCTCTCCTCGGCATGCGTGCCACCCTCGTCGGAGCGACAGCATCTCCACCTCCCGGTCGTCACGACGACAACAACAACAGATTCCCACTTTAAGGTATCCCACTTCCCCGATCTATATCTCCCTCATTTTAAATCCGTTTTTAGATCCGTAAATTCGTGTAGGAAGCCCCCATGATCCTCTATCATCCCCTTCAAATAGATTTATTTATTTTGCAATAAATTTCAGTTTTAATTAAATTAAAAATATCAAAAAATTAGTTTTTATAAACCTTAAAAACCCTGTACGAGGTACGTCCCGACAAACCGGGCGACCCCGTCGCAAACCGAGAGTACCAAAAGGTCCGTATCGACTTTGCGGACGTGCAGGCTTTGGCAGAATTCAAATTGGTTGCGTGTGCGCGACAAATTTGACCCGTATCCGTCAAATTTTCCCGTATCGGGCTTTTCGAAATTTCCTAATTACTTTGTGCACACTCATCAAATCGCGACGAAACTTGCGCCATTGGACTCGAAATATTTTTCTGGTCCTGTGAGCCAAGTTTAGTCCGATTCTGAGACCGTTGATCGGGACGCTATTTTGGCGGGCCCACAATCCCACTCAACGGACAATTTTGTGCACAGCCCACCGGAATCTAAAATTGGACATACCGTTGGGTTCGTCTTATCAAAACAAATCTATAGACATATAGTTTGATGAATTTAGAGACCATAGATATTGGCACGCATTTCGGTGCGAAGCGGGTCCAACGGCGGACATCGTTTTGATCCGAAATTACGATTTTGCCCCTGTTCCAGAATTTAACTTTTGGACCGGCATTTCCTAGGCATATCTTTTATTCCAAACTCGTTCGTGATATTTGTTTCAGCATCCGGAGCTTCTTGTGGATTTTGACTTTCGTGTTGACGATTCTGATTGTTGGATTTTGCTACTTCTCGCACCACCCGCAGGCAAGATACCTTGCCTTATTTACTGTTTATAATTAGATGCATCTTTATTTATTTATTACTGCATATTTATTATCTGTTTTTAGTTGGATCCATTATTTGCTATTTTTAGTTCACTTTATTTTGCTTTCAGTTATTTTTTCTTCTTGCCTTTTTGTATGCATATGGACCTAGTCTTAGCGATCTACCTTCTGTTAGTGACCTTGGGAGGGAGAAGACAGTTAAATGTATGGGCTACCCTAATCCAAAAGCTGTAGTAACTGTGTACTACGGTAGTCGAGTCACGAGGGTCACTAGTCTCGAGCTATGTGGACTGATGGGTTACGTGGGCCGCTAGCCTCGAGTTATGCCGGCTGATAGTATTGGTACTTGACGTGTGCGTGTTGTGAGTTGTTACCTTGTCCTAGGAGAGTCAGCCTTCACCTGCCCATACATCGATATGTCTTCTAAATTGCCTACTAGAAAGGTCAGGGGACCTTAGCAAATTTCATGTTCCAGTCATGGCATAGAAAAATGTCACATCGCGGAATAGTAACTTACCCCTTGTCCTTGTTTGGTTGTAGGGGTAGCCTACTGTTTCGATGATGGGATATTGAGCCGTGTTATGGTTTGGACACTTTTACTTTGTCTTTATTTTATGGTGCATTTATATTCAGTTCATATGGCATATTCTTCCTGTATCTTGTTACGTCCCTCTGAGGACCTAGTTATCTCTTCAGGTGTGTGTGCTTCTGTGATATTGCAGGTGTTCTAGTCGAGGCTGTGATCTTCTCCATCCTTTCGAAGATGATTGCACTTGGCTAGTCTTGTTAATTCCTCTATTCCTTCTTGTACCATTTTATTTGAGATAATTGGTAGTGGACTTTGTCTCCGCCCAACGTATTGTACAAAGACTTATTACAGTTGATTATATGATATCTTTTATTCTTCATTTGTGGATGAGATTAGATTACTCTTGGTTTACTACATTTTACAGCTTATATATTCATACGAGGTTTCCATATATTGGAGTATACTTCGTATGTATGCAGCTGACATGGATACGTACCTAGTCCTAAGTATTTTGGGACTGGGGCGTTACATGTTTTTGTGGTGGCCCATGCATGTCGAGTTTGTCACTTCGGTTACGTAATTATACCGATGTGAACCTGCAACATAGAATTAGAATCTAGGAATCTCATCCATACAGCTTGACTTCTTCCCTTGGCTTCACATTCCGAACTTTCGATCGACTTCCTTGAATTGTATCTTGCTTGATTCATTTCTACCGTTGATTCTTATTTTCGTGCTTAGTGTCAACTAGGAAGATGACTACACTAGTATATGCTCATAGGTCAAACACATGGCTAGAATGGTTTTATTGGCAATTGGAATACGTTTAAGACTCTAATTGAGTTAGTAAAGTTTTTTTTTTAAAAGTGTGATTTAATGATTGGTAATTTGTAAAGTAGGATATTGCCACGGAAAGTTTTAATCTTGAGATTTCTAATTAGTAAACACCATAGGATTGATACTGCGGGAAGGAGATAAAATATATATATATATAGCTAGAATTTTTATACCATTGATTTAAGAAATTGATTGGATTTTTGATTTTTGGTATTTATGAATTATGGGATTATAGCTATACATCTTTGAACAAATATAAAATTGATTTGCTTTTCGAGTTGTAATATTTTTAATTTTTGGGTGATAGATATACATCTTTGAAGAAATATAAAATTTAATCGATTTTCGAGTTTTAATATTTATGATTTATTGGATTATGGTTATACACCTTTGAACGGTTATAAAATTTGGTTTGAAAATGATCTTAGTTTTTTAAAAAAAAATGGTCGTAGGAATTATTTAAATTTGAGTTGTACAACTTGCGATTTTCGTATTTGTTAAATTTTGAATTTTAAGTGGAAGTAATGACGGTGAATTTTGGTTTAAAATATTGAAAGTTATGAAAACGATTTTTGAGAAATTTTTATTTTAAATGGTGTCCTATGATTGAGGATTTACAAATCTATTTAGATTTTTGGTAAAAAAAGATTTTTACTGATAAGATTATTTGAAAATTTAGTTTAATGAGGGATTGCTAATATTAAAATTTTTGGAAGAATTTCGAAGAATGTGATGGAAAGTTATTTTGATTGATGAAAGAAAGTTACCATTTAAAAGTTGTGAGTTGTTGGAATAACATAGCATGAATAGAAGTTAAAATTGATGAGAGCATTGAGCTTAATTTTTGAGATTGCTTTTAATATGCCAAGAGTTTTATTATGAGTTATTTGAAAATTTTAGAGTGTTAAATTTTGATTGATTGTGAAATTTTATGGATTCGTAAATTATGAACTCTTGAGTTAAATAGTTGAATTTAAACGTTAATTTTGGAAAATGTTAGTAGTAACGTGATAAAATTTTGCTTTGAGATTTATGAGAGTGATTTAAATTTTTATGATGAATTTGAACGGCTTGGAGTGAATACAAATTTTGGTGGTCTATTTTTGAAAGTTTAATTTTGAAACTTTTGGAGGATACATGAGTCATATTTTAATGGTAGGCCCCAAGATAACCCTACTGAGTATTCCACACTAATTGCCATGTCACCCATGACCATGATAGTAGTATATACACAAGTGTTGTTAGTCATCTACCAAGCTATGTGACGGTATTTCCATCTCGACTGACTCGACCTTCCTTCAATTCCAGATCTTTTAATTGCGACCTCCTAAACCATTTGCAATTTGAATAATGATCCAATGGTTCCTTAAACGTATTCATCTAGGAGACTATCTTCTCTCCGGAATTGTGTTCCTAAATTATTTTACTGGATTCTTTAATTAATTTTATTTCATGCCTTAACTTGATCTTCTTTATTTTTGTGCATTAATTATCACCTCGTGAACTCCCACTTTCTATTCTTGATCTTCTTGCGTCCCCTACCGTGACTTATATATTTGGAGTACAACACTAAATTCTTCCTTCCAACAAATTTCATATGTAAGACCTAGACAAGTCCACCTTCATGTAGATATATCATGTTCCACTAGAACAAGTCTCCTTGTACACTATTTTTATGATATGACCTTCTGGTCAAGATGGCCAAACTATAATCTTTACCATGATACCGATATATTTTTCGACCACGGATAGGGATTCAACCTCGACTTAATTCTTTCGACCCAATATGTGATTTTGTTCTACTTAATTCCTTAATGTTTAAACTTGTGCTTTATCTTGATTGCTTGACTCATTGTCCCATCACACTACTAGTTTAACTTTTGTAAGTTGGGTAGAATACCTCACGGCCCAACAAAGCCTTTGTCCTTGTGACCCATGTTGATAAGTTTGCTCAGACTATAAATTTAGAGGACCCTACCTTATCTAGTCTACCAAGCCATAAATAAAGAAACACTAGGACAACTGTATAGGCCCACACTTCGGACGAGCCTTGATTTTAAAAGATCCGGGACTATTTAATTTCCTTCATCAGTACATCCCTTGCACATATTTTGACTATCCCATGCTGCTAATGTAGCTTCAGTTTTGCAAGCTTATATCGTTATCAAGCTTGATCATGACATATTTTATTGGGTGCACCCACTAACATATTATCTAATCAGAACCGGTGCATGATGGTCTGATCAACCTAATGCATTTTGGTTCGCTTATCACATATCATTCTACGTGGATGAAGACATAGTAACTTGCCTTAGAGTCTCATCCGCGACAGCCTTGGCAATTCTCTTTTGAATTATTTTCGCCGCCTATGAGCCCCATAATTAGTACTCAATATATAACACCATCTTTGAAACCTTGTTGTTCTTGTCTTTTACTCATTTTGGAAAGACAAGGCACTGTACTTGCTAAGATAGACTCAATGTATCATCTTTGGTTGCCCAATCGGTTAATTATACACAAATATAGATAGCCACCGACCGACCCATGTGGCTATATCCTCGCCTTTAACTACTCCTCATTTCTCAACCCTAGAATTATTATCGTGTCCTTCCAATTGTTCTTGAGCACTCGAGAATGATTCTAATCATTCACTTAAATCAAACTCTCAATCGAGGCGATTAGTCTCCAGTTTCTCTCAAGGAACCATATCTCCCAAACGTCTAATTATTCTCTTTGATCTACTCAATCCCCTATTACTCTCCAATTTAGATTGTCAAATTTTGCTACCTTCACTGGCAACCCTTATTCAATTCCATAACCATGATATATTTTTCTATATATCGACTCCATAATTCTCCATTGCATGGTGGTGTTGAACGCCGTTTTATCGCCTCCACCCAAATTTAATTGTATGTTGGTATTGATAACTCATTTCTACCCCTCCACCCTATCTACCTTATTATTCCTAAATTTCGAGGACGAAATTCTTGTAAGTTGGATAGGATGTAAAACCCCTATTTTTTTCTCAATTATTTTTTTATTAATTTATTAGACTTAAAAATAAATTTATACAATTTATGGTTTTATTTTTATTTTTTTTGATGATGACCCGGTTTGGCCAATTCAGCCCGAACAGGGCCCGAACCAAATTTAAGCCCATGTGAGCATGGGGGGTGACTAAGGTGGCCATGTGGACATATTTTATGTACGTAAAAATAATTTCTAAATTATTTTAGAATTTCATTTACAATTTTAAATTGTTTAACTATTTGTGTAATTATTGGTATTTTATTTATTTTAAATAATATTTTACAAAATAGTATATTTTGTGGACCCGGAAAAGGGTGTGCAGTGTAAGTGCACTCATTGGGTCGATCTTATTAATTTATTATTATTAAAGTTATTTTGTGGAGATTTAATAACCATGTTTTCTATTTAAATATTATTATATTTTGAGTTGATTTATTAAGGATTGAATTTACATATATATAGATATGCTCAAATATATTAAATTTTTGAATAGTTGACTTTTAAATGGTATTTGAATTTTAAATAGATTTTGGTGTATGTATGGATATATACATATATAGATATGTCGGTATATATATATATATATATATATATATATATATATATATATATATATATATAAAATATATATATATATATATATATATATATTTTATAATATATATATATATATATATATATATATTTTAAAAATATATATATATATATATTTAAAAGTTGAAAATATTGGATAAGAAAAAAAAAATATTAACTCATGTGGTGGTCGGCCCCACCAATGTGGCAGCCGACCACACACAAAGAAACGCAACAACAGCAGCATGAAAGGAGATCCCCCCCTTACAAGCAGTAGCTTGTGGCCGCTAATATATATGTATATATAAGTTAGATATATACACACACACACACACACACACACACACACACACACACACACACACACACATATATATATATATATATATATATATATATATATATAAATATATATGTTTTGGAAAAACACTAATCCTTAATTATTTCTCCTCCTCCACTCTCCTTCCTTCCTTCCTCCTCTCACCTCTGTTCCCGTACCTCTCCTCGGCATGCGTGCCAGCTTCGTCGGAGCGACAACATCTCTACCTCCCGGTCGTCACGACGACAACAACAACAGATTTCCACTTTAACGTATCCCACTTCCCCGATCTATATCTCCCTCATTTTAAATCCGTTTTTAGATCCGTAAATTCGTGTAGAAAGCCCCCATGATCCTCTATCATCTCCTTCAAATAGATTTATTTATTCTATAATAAATTTCAGTTTTAATTAAATTAAAAATCTCGAAAAATCAGTTTTTATAAACCCTAAAAACCCCGTACGAGGTACGTCCCGACAAACCGGGCGACCCCGTCGCAAACCGAGAGTACCGAAAGGTCCGTATCGACTTTGTGGACGTGCGGGCTTTGACGGAATTCAAATTGGTTGCGTGTGCGCGACGAATTTGACCCGTATCCGTCAAATTTTCCCGTATCGGGCTTTTTGGAATTTCCCAATTACTTTGTGCACACTCATCAAATCGCGATGAAACTTGCGCCATTGGAGTCGAAATATTTTTCTGGTCCTGTGAGCCAAGTTTAGTCTGATTCTGAGACCATTGATCGGGACGCTATTTTGGCGGGCCCACAATCCCACTCAACGGGCGATTTTGTGCAGAGCCCACCGAAATCCAAAATTGGACATACCGTTGGGTTCATCTTATCAAAACAAATCTGTAGACATGTAGTTTGACGACTTTAGAGACCATAGATATTTTCACGCATTTCGGTGCAAAGCGGGTCCAACGGCGGACATCGTTTTGACCCGAAATTACGATTTTGCCCCTGTTCCAGAATTTAACTTTTGGACAGGCATTTTCTAGGCATATCTTTTATTCCAAACTCGTTCGTGTTGTTTGTTTCAGCATCCGGAGCTTCTTGTGGATTTTGACTTTCGTGTTGACGATTTTGATTGTTGGATTTTGCTGCTTCTCGTACCACCCGCAGGCAAGATACCTTGCCTTATTTACTGTTTATAATTAGATGCATCTTTATTTATTTATTACTGCATATTTATTATCTATTTTTAGTTGGATCCGTTATTTGCTATTTTTAGTTCACTTTATTTTGCTTTAAGTTATTTTTCCTTCTTGCCTTTTTGTATGCATATGGACCTAGTCTTAGCGATCTACCTTCTGTTAGTGACCTTGGGAGGGAGAAGACAGTTAAATGTATGGGCTACCCCAATCCAAAAGCTGTAGTAACTGCGTACTACGGTAGTCGAGTTGCGAGGGTCACTAGCCTCGAGCTATGTGGACTGATGGGTCACGTGGGCCGCTAGCCTCGAGTTATGCCGGCTGATAGTATTGGTACTTGACGTGTGCGTGTTGTGAGTTGTTACCTTGTCTTGGGGGAGTCAGCCTTCACCTGCCCATACATCGATATGTCTTCTAAATTGCCTACTAGAAAGGTCAGGGGACCTTAGCAAATTTTATGTTCCAGTCATGGCATGGAAAAATGTCACATCGCGGAATAGTAAGTTGCCCCTTGTCCTTGTTTGGTTGTAGGGGTAGCCTACTGTTTCGATGATGGGATATTGAGCCGTGTTATGGTTTAGACACTTTTACTTTGTCTTTATTTTATGGTGCATTTATATTCAGTTCATATGGCATGTTCTTCCTGTATCTTGTTACGTCCCTCTGAGGACCTGGTTATCTCTCCAGGTGTGTGTGCTTCTGTGATATTGCATGTGTTCTAGTCGAGGCTGTGATCTTCTCCATCCTTTCGAAGATGATAGCACTTGGCCAGTCTTGTTAATTCCTCTATTCCTTCTTGTACCATTTTATTTGAGATAGTTGGTAGTGGACTTTGTCTCCGTCCAACGTATTGTACAAGGACTTACTACAGTTGATTATATGATATCTTTTATTCTTCATTTGTGGATGAGATTAGATTACTCTTGGTTTACTGTATTTTATAGCTTATGTATTCGTACGAGGTTTCCATATATTGGAGTATACTTCGTATGTATGCAGCTGGCATGGATACGTACCTAGTCCTAAGTATTTTGGGACTGGAGCGTTACATGTTTTTGTGGTGGCCCATGCAGGTCGAGTTTGTTACTTCGGTTACGTAATTGTAGCGATGTGAACCTGCAACATAGGATTAGAATCTAGGAATCTCATCCATACAGCTTGACTTCTTCCCTTGGCTTCACATTCCGAACTCTCGATCGACTTCCTTGAATTGTATCTTGCTTGATTCATTTCTACCGTTGATTCTTATTTTCGTGCTTAGTGTCAACTAGGAAGATGACTACACTAGTATATGCTCATTGGTCAAACACATGGCTAGAATGGTTTTATTGGCAATTAGAATACGTTTAAGACTCTAATTGAGTTAGTAAAGTTTTTTTTTAAAAGTGTGATTTAATGATTGGTAATTTGTAAAGTAGGATATTGCCACGGAAAGTTTTAATCTTGAGATTTCTAATTAGTAAACACCATAGGATTGATACAGCGGGAAGGAGATAAAATATATATATATAGCTAGAATCTTTATACCATTGATTTAAGAAATTGATTGGATTTTTGAGTTTTGGTATTTATGAATTATAGGGTTATAGCTATACATCTTTGAACAAATATAAAATTGATTTGCTTTTCGAGTTGTGATATTTTTAATTTTTGGGTGATAGATATACATCTTTGAACAAATATAAAATTTAATCGATTTTCGAGTTTTAATATTTATGATTTATTGGATTATGGTTATACACCTTTGACCTGCATGGGCCACCATAGGATCGTATCAGTACAGTTACGTAACCGATACGATATGCTCTGACCTGCATGGGCCACCAAAAAAACTTGTCATGACCCGCACCCGCTTTTCGGACGCGAGCTCGTGAGCAAGCCAGCTACGTATCGAGCGGACTCCAGCCCGACTCGAGTACGTATAAGCTGTCAAGGTCATGGGTATCATGTCTAATCTAAACTATATCTCAATCCACATGAATCATATAAACAAGAATGAACAAGTATGGGTCGTGGTCTGCAGCCCACTAGCATGCATGTCCGATTAGACTCCAAGAAATAATATGAGTCTATAAACTGAATCAATAAATATGATATATCATAATGATGAAAGGAAAACACGAGCTGGATGAACTGGATAATAAACATGGTATCAATACCTGAATCCCGCAAACAATATCATCACATCCGGACGCCACAATTGTCATAATCATCCGCCATCCAGAGCTGCTAACTAACTCCACGCAATAACTAACCTGAAGAGATCATCAGGTCCTCAGGGGACATAGCAAGATACATAAAAACATGCCTATCTAGCAGTTTATCATGCAATAAAGATAATACAGGAAATAAATGAGAAAAGACCAACCAGCACGAAAACACGATTATACACGACTGGAAGAACCACTACGCCTAAACGAACTGCTGGAGAAGAACAAGAGAACACGATATCACGATGTCAATGGATAACCAATCGAATACTCAAACCCTCGTCCCTAGTGTGGACTCGCAGGTTTAAACAACTACTAGCCCTCGCCCCTAGTGTGGACTCGCAGGCTAGCATCACCTTCGCCCCTAGTGTGGACTCGCAGGCTAGCATCACCCTCGTCCCTTGTGTGGACTCGCAGGTGTGGACATATAACTACTAACCCTCGTCCCTAGTGTGGACTCGCAGATTAGCTTACTAACTCTCGCCCCTGGTGTGGGCTCGCAAGTTAGCTTAACTACTAACCTTCGTCCCTAATGTGGACTCGTAGATTAGCTTACTAACTCTCGCCCCTGGTGTGGGCTCGCAAGTTAGCCTAACTACTAACCCTCGTCCCTAATGTGGACTCGCAGGTTAGCTTCAAGAATTTCAAGGTACAGCAGTTCCGATATGACTTATTCATCCTATGACACGATACGACTCAGTCCAAGTACAAGAGATGATACGACACGACCCAATCACGATACACGAGAAAACCAATCCAATATGAACTACAAAGCTAATTATAAACAAGGCTATATATAAATTAGCAGACATGATATAAAAATCACATATAAATAATCAACTAGTAAAACTGTATAATAATATAAATATGCATGTAAATAAATTGTAGAGGGAGGTAAGGTATACTTGCCTGGAGATCTTTAGCTAGTGAAACCGGTAATCCCGTTGGTCCATATTAGTCACATTGGCTATGGTCGATGTGAAGAAGTCCAAACTTGCGAGAAAATAGGAAACATTCAATTAGACATAATCGAAATTAGACAAGACAGTCAAGAGAAGAGTTTTGGTTAGGGTTTGATTGAGTTTATAAAATCATATTTAAAATATTCAGTCATTTATTTGGAAATTTATTTTGAACCTTGTTTAGAAACTAAATGTATATTAGGGAAACATATGTTTCATTTTTTTGAAAATTTCCTTGTGTAAAAGTAGAAGTCCAAAACATTATTAAAAACACTTCCTATATAAAACTCAAAGTAATAATAATTATATTTTGAAAAGTCTCACAACAAGTCTACTTCTATTTAAATAACAAACCCAATACATTATCGAGGCCCGTGACAAAAACCTAAAATATTTATTAATCATATAGATATTTATTAACCATAGAGATATAAACTAAATATTACTAGAGCCCAAAGCCCAATATGATCTTAAGCCCATACACAAGCAACCAAGATAAGTATATATATAATATATATCTTGATAGCTTGACTGTTCAAAGGAACCCAAATTAAATATAAAAGCCCCAAACCCATTCTAATAGTAATAGCTACAACCAAAACCAGATAATATTTTTGAATCACTTTCCAATGGGTTCGGTCTAAGGCCCATAGTCATTAGTCCAACCTTTGGAACCAACACTACTCTGTTGTTCCTTTAAGAAATAATGAAATGAGTGAAACTAACCATTTAAGGAGGAAAGAAAAGAATGAGAAAGTACATAGGAACAGACATGAGGGAATAGATCAGGAGTGAGGAGAGAGTTCACCTCGGAAGGGCAGAAGGGTCGATCAGATGCTTCTGGGTGGCGCATCGATTTTCGGCTTGGGCGGTGCAATATGCTCTGGCTGGTCATCGGGGCCCACCGACAAGCAGCGACGGTTTCGGATCTATGCGAAGTGAGGGGCTCCCCACCGAGGCGCCGTGACCGTAGGGCTTGGCTCGGCAGAGTGAAACATGGCTTCACTTGAACTCCGATCAGTGCAATGACGATCATGGTGGTGAGGTTCCCATATACTGATATCCAGCGGGGAGACAATGGTTACTCGAGGAGGTGGACAAACAGTGTTTGTAGGAAGTGGCAACGACGTCGCAGCACCGCGGAACATGAAGGGCTGTATTGGTTGTTCTGGTGATTAGAGGTGGCGTGAGGCGACGGTCGGGATACCGAGGTTGTCGTGGTAGTGGTGAACGTCTAGATGATGATGGCACTGATGGGGATCAATCGTAGGTGGTTGCGACGAGGAGCTGTCGGGGTCGCTGTAGAAGCATGGAAAATACTAAAGGAAATAATTCATGCGGCCAGGAAAGATCCATGCGGCTCAGAGAATCATGCGGCATAAGGAGCTATGCGGCCAAAGGCATTCCATGCGGCTCAGAGGACACGTGGCCTGATAGTGCTCCCCTCCGACCCATGCTACATTAATTGCTATGATGGCTGACCCCTCTGAAAAGTTGACAGCCCTGACACAAAGACAGGTAATTATGACTCTGTCATAATGATGAATCTCTAGGGAAGAGGAAAGAAATCTCTGACACAAATCCCCTGAGAGCCACAAAAATGCCACGTGGCCTTGCCACGTGGGCATTAGTATGCGGCTCGCTTCTCATGCAGCTCAGAATAAATCCTATGCGTCTCAGGCCATAGAAGCCTCATGCGGTTCGAGCAAAGGACTTTCCATGCGGCTCAGAGTGAATCCATCCTATGCGGCTCAGGCCATGAAAGTCTCATGCGGCTCGAGCGAGGACTTCTCATGCGGTTCAAGAGGATCATGTCTATGCGGCCCAGGCGGATATATACCTATGCGGCCCACAAGGATTATTCCTCTGTGGTTAGAGGACTCAAGTGAGGGCCACTGCCCACGCAGCCCTGACACGTGGGCTTAACCATATGCGGCTCACATTCATATGCGGCTCACATTCATATGCGGCTCACTAGTCATGCGGTCCAGATCCCCCCAACAGCTCCTAGGACACGTGTCCTAAACCGATTAATTCCTCAGATTTTCTGCCATTAAAGATTGGGTCAGATCCCAATAAATCTGGGACACGTGGCAGAAGAATAGATCTGATTTATTCGCAGATATCAGAAGATCAGTATAAGAAAGATTTATTCCAATCAGCATTAATTGCTCATGGGATTTGGTGTAATCTACATCTAAGGGCCCAGATTCATCATAATCAAAACGAATGGCCAAGATGGACCAATCCCCAAGCCGCCGCCATCTCTAAAAGATAATTATTGGCAACCCTAATGATCACATCCCACTATTATAAATAGCAAGGTGCCATTCCCTTGTAAAGATATACAATTTCAGAGAGAAAAATACGTATATACAGAGAGACTCCCCAATAGTCAGAGAAAAGAATACACAGAGAGAGAGAGAGAGGCCAGAAGAGCAACAGAGGAGCAAGAAAAGCATTTCTTCATCAACGCCAACCATCTTTTCACAAGGAGCCAAGGCTGCATACCGATCGTCCAAGGAGTAAGGCAGGGCTGCCGTCGCCTTCCCGAGCCTCTATCGTCACCCCCCAGAATCTAAAATAAACAATTGTACTTAGACTGCTGTACCTAGGTTTTCGTCCCTAGGCTTTCTTTGTACAAGCGAGTTTGTAACGTGAAGTAAAAGTTCGGTCCTCTGATAATTGTTCTGTTCTTTTATATTTCATGGCAAACACGATGGCGACTCTGCTGGGGACTAACTTCTCCACGGCTGAGGAGTTGGTGACGCAATCGGATGCAGCCAAGCTTGGCTCCACTCAACAAAAGATGGTCGCCCGGTTCGACCAACAGGCGTTCGAAGAGATGCTCTCCGACAAAAGCACTGGCCCGGTCCAGAAGCGAGCCCGCACAAAGAAGGCCCGTAAGGAGTGGAGACCCCGATCCTTCGTTCCTGCTGAAGCTCTTACAGAGACACCCTCTGTTGTTCAAGACGGCGAGCAAGATTCTCCTGCGGCCCCACTTCAGATCATAGACAACTCTGCTGTCCCCAAGTCCGGCAGAAGAAAATACTATAATACTGGACTTGCAGGGGCAAAGAGGAACTCTATGAGATCCGAGCCGCATAAGGTTATCAGCCGCAGGAAGAAAGCTCATGCGGCTACATCCTTCCACCGCAGGGAGAAAGCTCATGCGGCTACATCCTCCAGCCGCATGAAGAAAACTCATGCGGCCATATCTGTCAGCCGCATAGCTTATGCGGATACAGTTGCCAACCACACGAATAAAACTCATGCGGCTGTGGGAGTCAATCTCTTGCAGAAAACCCATACGGCCATAATTGCCAACCGTATGCGGCCAGCCTGTACGGTCGTGACTCCTAGCCGCACAAAAATAATTCGTCCGATGGCAGAAGACAACCGCATGCAGACAGCCTGCACGGTACCCAACTCTAGCCGCATAGCGTCCGTTTCACGCTTCTCTCGATCAGTCTTCGGCCGTCTCTCATGCGGTCCTGACCCTAATGATTCTCTGGATGATAAGCCAGACTCTGTGGTACCCAACTTGGACTCCTCCTATTACGCACCCACAAGTAATAAAAGGAGGAAGTCTAGGACAGTGCGGGCTCATCGGGCCCAGTCAGCTGTCCCAACCTCTGACTATCGGGGCGTCCCGTTGACTATCACACGGGCCTCGGATGGGAAGTTGTATACAACCGCTCGAGTCCAGCCCCCGGCGCAAACAGACAAAGTGGTTCCTCTGACCTGCGGGAGGCGATCCTCCACAAACGCAAGAAAAGAGAAGGAGTGTCGGCGTGCAAAGAGTCCTCGCTTGGACATCGCTGCACCCAAATCATCGTCAATTGCTGCTGCAACAACGGGGCAGTGACGGAAGATCGGCCGTCCGTCTTCCAAAGGCTACAGCACCCGAACTCAGAAGATGAGGTACCTTCTGTTGTCTCCTGCAATTACGCTCAAAAAATCCCAGCCGAAGGGAGAAGGAAAAAGACGAGTATCTCCAGTCCCAAGATATCAACCACCACAGCTAAGAAACTATCGTCTAAACGGTTGTCCTCTACTGGTGTATTCCAACACACCCGTTCAAAGACAAAATTTACCGCGATGGGAAATTCATCATCCAAATCGCTGGGGGTTGAGGGAACTGGGGGTAGCACTCCTCCGAACATCCGCAACAATCCAATGTTTCAAAGAATCGAGCCCGGACAAACAATTCTTCCATCAGGGGCAACAGACGCCGATGTCCCCGAGGACATTCATAACTCTCAAGACGAAGCAAGCTCTGGAGCTGGGGATATCGTTCCCTCTGAGTCCGAGCCCGAAGAGAATATTTTTACCTATCCCGATGACTTCTCGGTGCATGGGTACGATTCGGAGGGCACATCCTCCACCGTTCCTTCCATTCCTCCTCATGTAAGGACGATCTTCATGACGGACAGCAATCAAGGTGGTTCCAATGATCGCCAGCGCATCGACAATCTCGAAGCTATATTACTTGCTTTGGTCTAATCTATAGACGAGATTAAAGCGGCCCTGCCCACTCTACAAGGAGGAACGCCTGGTCAAACAAGCACGGGCCCCGCGGTCAATATAGATTCAAACTCTGCGGCACCAAACCCGGGCAATAATCCTCCCGAAATAACAGCCCCTACCGCAACAGATGAGACCCGAGAAGTAAGAAGAGAGGTCCAGGAGCTCCGAGCCATGTTCCATGCGCAAGAAAACGCTCAAGATCTCAGAATACGGCAACCATACCCTGCTGAATGGAGGGATGTTCCATTCCCACCAAGATATAAGCCGTTCAATATCAACCCGTATGATGGCAAAACCTCAGCAAGTCGGTACATCACTTACTTTGAGGTCACCACCGGCCATCTGCCCCATGATGATGCGATCCTCACACGGTTATTCATCGGGGCATTGGAAGGAGTCGCCTTCGATTGGTACCGTAATCTACCGGATAACTGCATCCACTCCTTCGCCGGCTTCAAGCGCCTGTTCTTGGAACGATTCTACGAAGTAGGACAAGACGTCACTATGTCCACTCTCATGGACATCGTCCAAGGGGAGAAGGAGTTGACAAGGAACTACATCGAGCGGTTCCGCCAGACCGCCATGAAGCTGCCTTCCGGAAATCCAGACTCCTCTTTGATTAAAATTTGCCAAAAGAGACTGCTTCCAACGATCAGTCTCTGGATGGGCGAAAGTCAATTCAAAGATTGGAAGGCGTTCATCATCAGTGCCACAAGCACCGAAGAACGACTGAAGAAGGCTCGCCAACTGGGATTACACATCTCAGAAGGAGAAAACAAGGGCAAGCGTCCTAGCAACGATAATGGGGGTAACCCCTCCAACAATCGGGACAGCAAAGGAAAGCAGGCTATGGTGGCCGACACGGCCCAGAAGCCCGAGTCACAACCAGCAGACAAACAATGGCCTCAGATCACTTACTCTTTCGAAGACGGCCACGTCAAGCCTATCTTGGACATGCTCATACAAGGAGATAGAATTCAGCTTCCTCCACCAAGGCGGGAGCCTCGGCCGGCTGATTTGGAGAACCCAAAGTTCTGCCATTACCACCGTTATGTACACCACGCTACACATGACTGCTACCAACTAAAACGGTACATCCAAAGCCTCATCGATTCGAACGCTCTGGCCATCGACTTCGAAGAAGTAACCGTAGCAGCCAATATGGTGTCCGTACAATTCGGCAGCTTCCCTCCGACGGAGACTCAAGACGGGGTAATCCCCGTCCCTCTGGCGACGATGGAGATTACCAATTTTCCACCTCCCCGGGAACAGGCTGCTGGTCTAGTACCTCTCACCACCTCACGAGGGGAGGTCATGTGGGTCCATCCAGACTTGGTGTCAGAAGTAACTCGGCCCACACCATCTCCCACTAACAAAAAGAGTGAAAAAATCAGGACCTGCCACACAATCTCAGCAGACAACGAGGAAGCTACAGCCGTCGTCACGCGGTCCGGGGTGCAGTCCCAACCTGTGGTTGACAGCCCAACTGAAAATCATCAACCTACTACAACTGATGCTCCGAGACCGGCTCAGCCTTCGACGACCGACAAGCCTAGGCCGAAGGAGACTCGCTTCTACAAATCCCTCAGAAAGGACGCAGCCCAAGGGCTAGAGAGGCCCTATAACTTTGACATCTTAGCACAATTGGCTAACACTCCGGCCAAATTGTCACTATACGAACTCCTAAGGCTCTCCAAGGACATTCGTATTGCATTGAGCGAAGCACTCCAAAATGCCGATGCTTATCTGGCTCAATCCAACCTCACCGGGGAGGACTCACCCGTGGATCTCCAAGACAGTGCCTGCACGGGAGCAATGCCTAATATCGTCTTCACTCTGCAGGACATGTTCATCAAAACCAACCTACATGATCGCCCGCTATACTACATGGGATACATCAGTGACGTGAAGGTGGATCAGATGCACATTGATCCTGGCTCTTCTATAAGCATCATCCCGAAGGGTCTGCTACATCATCTCCGTATCCCAATGTATCGCCTGACACCTACAAGCACCGCCATCAGCGGTTTCAATTCGGGCAGGAGCTACCCTATTGGGAAGAATCGTCTGAAGTGTCAAATTGGCGACCTCCAATCCGAAGTCACCTGCTACGTCATAGATGCAGACACTTCTTACAACATCCTCTTGGGGTGCCCATGGATACATGATTATATGATCGTGCCTTCTACGCTACACCAGTGCTTCAAATACGTCGACAAATACGGCTTCGTGAAGACAGAATTTGCTGATATCGATCCCTTCAAAGGGGTCGAATCCTACTACTCAGACTCCTGCCTATACGAAAAGTCAAAGAGGCACCTTGATGAAGGAGACGCACAAGCTCATACCGAGACAGCCACGGGATCAGAAGGACCCCTGACGATCCACCTCCAAGCTGGCAAACCGGGCAAGTCTGTACCCCTTACCGCCACTCTGCGGAAGGACGCAATCAGCCTCTCAGCGCAGGAGGAGCAAATAATAATCCGGCTGCCAAGGTCCGGCCAAGTGCCGAGACCCACAACGGAGCCACTGACAATCAGGCTACCAAGAGTCAGTCAACCCCAAACAGAGAAGCTCAATCCCTCCGATAGGCCACTGACGATACGCCTTCCCAAGAAGGGTCGTCACCCCCGACGCAGGGTCTGACACTTCTAGCGAACCGGCCACTCCTCGCTCCACCTCGAGTACCAAACTGGGGGTTGCTAGTCTGCCAGCAATACCACGCTCAACTCCATCAACTGAACCACTGACAATCAAGCTTCCAAGGTCGTCCTCTCAGTCTTCATTTATGCAGGGGGTAGCCGAAGAGGAACCGAAGCTAGCCAAGTATATGGCTACCCACACTAATGTCCCCTCCGCTGACGATGTAATCCCCCTAGAAAAGATACCTTACTTTATCAATAAAGGGTTATCTTTGAACTATACCGAGCTCAATAAGCTATGTACAATGTATGCTATAGAACACGGTATAGGCGCTCACCTGCACACACAGGTGACAAATGTGTACACTGCGATCCAGCTTACTCTAGTAGAAGACGCTTATCGAATATTCGAGGGAGGAGATCATCCGATCATCTTCGGCCGGACGAACAACCCGCATCCCCTCACCATAGAAGAAGTCGACCTCGGGTCAGATGCCGGAAGACTGCCTCTGTATCTCTATAGCCCTCAATCCAAATATCTCATACAGAAACAGGGGTATAATCTGGAGACGACACCAGGATTGAACTACGGCACTGGGCGACGATTACCTTTGAAGCCGCCAGTCCCGGCGGGCAAACCACGGAACTACTATAACAAAACTCGATGCGGGTTAGGGTATGTAACGCCTACTACGACCCCTGAAAGTTCAGATGAAGAATGCGACTGGCAGTCACATTCAACCGGATCACCAACTTCCGACTCAGATACCAGCATCGGAGATGTGTTCAAACAAGTCATGTCAGTCAACATGGCATTCGTCGACGCTTACGAGGAAGATAAAGACATCCCCAAAATCCTCGAGCTAGAGCCATGGGCCCAGCAATTAGACGCACAATGGGAAAAGCGGTTCGAACTGAGAGAACCTTCTACTGAAGATGAGGTCATACAAGTGGATTTCGGCAACGAATCTTCTTCAAAACCGATTTTCATCAGTAAAAGCCTAACTGACGAAGAACGGGAGTCGCTGTTAGAACTTGTCAGAGAGTACATTGATGTGTTCGCCTGAAGCTATGAAGACATGCCAGGGTTAAATCCTGACATCGCTCTTCACAAACTCAACATTCGACCAGATGCGAAGCCGGTCAAGCAACAACAACGACGCTTCCGTCCAGGCATCATGGACGCGATCGAAGCTGAAGTCAACAAACTGATAGCTAGAGGTTTCATTCGTAAGAAGCAACATCCCGATTGGGTCGCCAATATAGTACCCGTCCTCAAGAAGAATGGGAAGATTCGAATCTTCATCGACTTTCGCAACCTGAACGAGGCGTGCCCCAAAGATGAATTTCCCCTTCCTATCACAGACATCATGATCGACAATACTTGCGGCTTCGAACGCATGTCATTCATGGATGGCTTCTCGGGGTACAACCAAATCAAAATGTCTCCTGACGACGAAAAGCATACATCATTCCGAACACCGATTGGCACGTACCGCTACACAGTCATGCCTTTCGGTTTAAAGAATGCTGGTGCCACATATCAAAGAGCCATGAGCATCATCTTTAGAGACCACTTACGCAAGACGGTGGAGTGCTACGTTGACGATATAGCCGTTAAAAGCCGTAGCAAGGGAGACCATCTGTAAGATCTAAGGACGGTATTCGACCTAATACGAACGCACAATTTGAAGATGAATCCCACGAAGTCCTTTCTGGGCATATCCAGCGGGAAGTTCTTAGGCTTCATCATCACTGCAAAGGGTATCCATGTCGACCCTGAGAAGACAAAAGCAATCATGGAGATGGGTCCCCCAAAAAATCTCCGCAAACTCAGAGGCCTTCAAGGGAGGCTGGCATACATCAGAAGGTTCATTTCCAACCTCTCCGGGCGATGCCGACCATTCACGCACCTCATGAAGAAAGGAGTCTCATTCGTATGGGACGAGGAATGCCAGCGTACTTTCGACATCATCAAAGAATATTTGTCAAATCCTCCGATCTTGGTAGCTCCAGCCCCTGGAAAACCATTCCTGCTCTATGTACGAGCAATGGAATACTCCCTCGGTGCCCTGTTGGCACAAAACAACGATGCAGGCCACGAACAAGCCATATACTATCTCAGCCGAATGATGGTTGGGCCAGAGCATCGATACACCGCTGTAGAGAAGGAATGCCTCGCCTTGGTGTTCGCCATTCAGAAAACACGATACTATGTCACCGGACAAACGATACATGTGATCTCACAGGTCAACCCTCTTAGAGTCCTCATGACCAAACCAGGGGCACTTAGCTCTCGACTCACTACATGGGCAATATTGCTGTCCCCTTATCATATGATCTTTGTCCCACAAAAGGCAGTCAAAGGTCAAGCCCTGGCAGACTTCTTAGTAGCCCACCCAGGCTTGGAGTCCTCCAGAATATATGAAGAGATCCCAGATGAGGTCGCCGACTCGCATGCAACCTCTCACGATAACATATGGTGAATGTTCTTTGACGGTGCTTCAAGGACCGGACCTAAAGGCAATATAGTCGTCGGAGTCGGGGTAGTGCTGGTCTTCCCTTCCGGATTGGTGATCAACCGCGCCTATTCCCTCACAGAACCCTGCTCTAACAATGCGGTCGAGTATAACGCTCTGGTCATTGGCCTCCAACTTGCAAGAGAACTGGGGGTAGAATACCTTGAAGCATACGGAGATTCCCAACTAATCGTCAATCAGATCTGGGGTTCGTACGAAGTCCGTCACGAAGACATGATCCCTTATCACCAAATAGCGATCGACATCATCTCGTCATTTGAGGGGTTCTTCATCGAGCACATCCCCAGACTCCGAAATATTGAAGCCGATGCCCTAGCTGGTCTTGCCGTTTCCCTAGCAGTTCCGAATTATGACCGCCAATCAGTGGAAGTGATAGGCCATGAACTGGTCTGTCCCAAAAACAATGTATAATTCGTGGCAAGTTATTCCGCACAGACGATCGATGATGCCCCAGATTGGAGACAACCATTCATCGACTTCGTCGTCTACGACATCCTGCCCGAGAACTCAAAGGAAGCCACTTCCATCAGAAGGCGTTCTCTCAGATTCTTCTACGATACAGAGACGAAGATGCTGTATCGCCGCTCCTACGATGGATTATTACTTCGGTGTCTGTCAAACGCAGAAGCGAAAGAAGCAGTACGAGAAGCTCATGACGGTGTCTGCGGGGCCCACCAGCCTGGCCCAAAACTACAAGATCGCCTTCGTCGAATGGACTACTATTGGCCCACGATGGTGGCATATGCGATAGACTATGCAAGAAAATGCAAAGCCTGCCAAGTCCATACGGACTTCATTCACCAACCATCCGAATTTCTACATCCGACAGTGGCATCCTGGCCATTCGAAGCATGGGGAATGGATATCATTGGTCCAATCATCCCACCTTCCTCCCGAGGACATCGCTTCATACTTGCGATCACCGACTACTTCTCCAAGTGGGCGGAAGCTGTCCCACTCACAGAAGTCAAGACTTCAAACGTGATCAGCTTCCTTAAGCATCACGTCATCTACCGCTTTGGACTGCCGTGAAGGATCATCCATGATAATGGTCCGCAGTTTGCAAGCCACGTATTCTATCGGTTTTGCGATAAATACCGTATTCAGAATATCGCTTCGACGCCGTACAACCCGGCAGCAAACGGGTTAGCAGAGGCGTTCAACAAAACGATCATCAAACTCTTCAAGAAGTTCGTCTCCTCCCACAAGCGCGACTGGAACGAGAAGCTCGGCGAATGCTTATGGGCTTATCGCACCATAATTCGAACAACTACCGGGAATACGCCATTCTCCCTAGTGTACGGGAGTGAGGCAGTTCTCCCATTAGAAACTCAAATACCCTCACTCCGTATCGCCCTCACTTATCAATTGACAATGGATGACAACTACCGACGTCGACTACAAGAGTTAGAGGCCTTAGATGAAAAGCGCCTCCTAGCTCAGCAAAGGATCGAGCTATACCAAGCACGCATCTCAGGAGCCTTCAACAAGAAGGTCAAAATCAGAACATTCCAAGTGGGTGATCTTGTGCTGGCAGTCCGGAGGCCGATGGTCATGACTCACAAGACCGCCGACAAGTTCCAGCCAAAGTGGGAAGGTCCATTTGTCATCGAGGCCGTATTCTCCAATGGTGCTTACCGCCTCGACAAGCAAAACAGAGACTTGCTCATGTTGCCCGTCAACGACAAGTTCCTGAAGAAATACTATGTTTAAACAATATTCTCCAGATCCTCGAGTCACATACCCGCTGGTACCACTGAACTCGCTCCATAAATTTCTAGATTATTGAGTCATGTATCCGCTGATACCACTGAACTCACCCTCACAGTTTTCCAGATTCTCAAGTCACGTACCCGCTGGTACCACTGAACTTACTCCATAAATTTCCAGATTATTGAGTCATGTATCCGCTGATACCACTGAACTCACCCTCATAATTTACCAGATCATTGAGTCACGTACCCGCTGGTACCGCTGAACTCACACTCACCATTCTCCAGATTCCCGAGTCACGTACCTGCTGGTACCGCTGAGCTCGTACCCACAATATTCCAGATTTTCGAGTCATGTACCCGTGTGTATCGCTGAACTCACACTTACCATTAAATGGGACAGTCTGTGGTCTCATCTAGGTGCACTAGTCATTCTAGATCAAGACTGTCCTATGGTATCAAAACGTACAAGCAATCTAGGGTGTCCTATTTGGGAAGGTAAGGGAACAATAATCATCAAGGCTATAGGGCCGTCTACCATCCTTTATGAAAATTGGTTATTAACAAGTAAGTGAGAAATCATTAAAAGTTACTATTCCATAAAATGGTAAAAGAAAATTGAAAATTTAGGCACAAACAATCACAAATAGATTTTAGTCTTGACACGATCTAAGTTGATCAATTTCAGGATAATCGAGATTTGGGCAAGGTAGAAAATCAATGAAATCAAGTATGAGCACGAGCATCCAATGATGAAGATCCAGGTCATGATTAAATTTAATTCAACTGGATACGAATACGAGGTTTATAGGCGATAAAATAATTCTAAGGAGAATTGTCAAGGCTATTGCGGATAAGATTCTAGGGCAAGTTTAACTATGTCTCCATCCACGTAGATTAATATATGAAAAAGCGAACCAAAACGCAATAGGTTGATCAGACCATCATGCGTCGGTTCTGATTAGATAATATGTTAGTGGGTGTACACCCAATAAAATATATCATGATCAAGCTCGAAAATGATAAGCTTGTAAAACTAAGGATAAATTTATAGCATAAGATATAAGTAAGAGTAGAAATGATGAAAGAAGATACATAGTCCAAGATCTTTAACCAATCGGGTCAAGCATTCAAGGTAAGGTACAAGGTTAAGTATTCAAGGATTCAAGCAGAACACCATCACATGCCAGGTCGAAAGAATTGAGCCAAGGTGGATCTCTAATTGAAATAAGAATTAATTTAGTATCATGGTCGAGGTTATAGTTTAGCCATTTGACCAGAAAATCATATCAAGAAAATAGAGTACAAGGAGACGGGTTTCAGTAGGACATAGAATACCTATATGAAGGTAGGCTAGTCTTGGTCTTACATGCGAAGTTTATTGGGAGGTAACAGCTAGTATTATACTCTGAATATCTAAGTCACGGTAAGGATGTCCAATGATCTAGAATAGAAAGTGGGAGTTCAAGACGTGATAATTGATGCAAAAATTAAAGAAGATCAAATTAACCCATGGAATAAAATTAATTAGGAATCTAGTAAATAATTTAGGAACACAGTCCTAGGGATAGATAGGCTACTAGATGAATATAGTTAGGGTTCGATAAATCAAAGGTCAAGGTTAGAAGGTCTCAATAAGGTCTTGATTTGAGGAAATGTCGAGTAAGTCAGGTTTGGAATACAATCACATAGATTGGTAGGAGTTGAGCAAGATGCAAAAATAGAGGGAACAGTTCATTTTAATGGAAAGCAATTAGCAAGAGGATTAGATGGCAAGAAACAGATGAGAGTTTTCTCATAAATGTGATTGAGTACCTTAAAATAAAATATATTAATCTAACACAAAGAAATTAAAATCAACAACTACAAAAATTTCAAAATTATCTACTAATACCAGGATTCAAAGTTCTACAGTGAATCCTCCAAAATCAAATTCAATCAAGGAAAAAGGAGTTTAAATCGTAATTCAAATGAGATTCTCAAGGGTTATCCCAGGAATCTCTCAAGATATCCTAACAATGATTGAGTATCCTCTCTCACTGAGCCTATTCCTCAAATCTTATCGCAGGCTGTAGTGATACTCTAGTTCGAATACCACTACATAAACTCGACCTGCATGGGCCACCACTAAAAACGTGTCACGACCCGCACCCTAGAGTAAGGGCACGAGAAGTGGGTACGTCCAGCCTACGCCGCAGTGTCGACGGTAGAACACTGTCCTAGGTCAATCATCTAACAATATAAAAGTACCTGTACAGTTTATACTCTCCGAATGGAGGTGACATAACAGAATACAATCTCAATCACATCTAGGGTAGAAGAATGAAAGACAGATAGATAGATAGTAACTCAAGAGAACAGTAACATAGATGAAATAAGTCCAAGTGTCTAGGATAACATAACATCAGAATGTCAACTCATAATACAATAAGTCTAAGAGTCTATATATCTCAACATCTTAAAATACAACTCAGATGTGAGACAAAATGATAATACAGAAAAGACTGTCTAGCTAAACTAGCCTAGACTACTGGGGTAACATCCTCAGCTGCAGGTGGATCCTGCTGAGGGTCCACACATAAGTATCATCTAGTCCTGCTCCATAATAGGTAGACACCAGGGCCTCATCCTCATCCTCTGTAATATTTCAACAGGTCCAGTCAGGACAGAAACGAGCACAATACATCTCACGCAGTGCATAGTATGATAGGAAATATAAAGCATGCAATAGAGTAAAATACAGGAACTGCTGAAGGAAGATACATGTAGCAAAAAAGATAGCTGTAAAGGAAATATCTACTGTATATAGAGAACTGTAAGTGGCTAGTGATGTAAAACAGAAGATAGGCATGTGAATGGCTAGAATTTATACATGATTACACTACAAAGTTTGCACATGATTACACTACTTTGGAATTTTTCACATGTCCACTTCTACTCTCCCGTTTCCCTAATCAATACACAAGGATCCATTCATGTTGCGTTAAGATTCGTGATAAGCCCATAATTGGGTGATACGTGAGTGATTCATTAAGGCTCGGTGATCATGAGAGTACATGAGTCACTAGCTGATACATGAAGATACATGAAAATAGAAGCATGAGATACATGATGTAAGTGAAACACACGTGACAAAAGTATCTGATGCTCCCGAGGGGAATAACATCTCATGAAAAGATCCATATTGTACCAATCCGTGATAACAATCGTGTCAGCATCAAGTAAAGTAATCTAGAGCAAGAATATAAATCCTGGCAAATATGAAACGGTCAGAGAATGTACTCGCCTGATCACTGAATGTCTGAAGAGGATATACTGTCTGAGGAGAGGTGTATGGCTCCTAATCAGAGCAATACAAGTCACAATGTACCCACAATGGTAAAAATAAAGTATACAATGCATACTACATGATTCTAGGTCAATCTGGTCAAAAGTCAACTCTTGGTCAACTCTAATAGTCAAACTAGGTCACAGGAAGTCATACTAAGTCAAATAAGGTCAAACAAGGCCAACAAGGTCAAACAAGTCTAATCTAGGTTAAAGTCAACTCTGGATCAACATTCTAACCAAACTAGTCAAATACTAGTCAACATGATCAATCTAGGTCAAGTCTAGGTCAACTTAGACTAGCTAAGGTAATTTAGGTCAAACAAAGGCTAGTCAATAAGGTAATCAGGTCAGACATGGTCAGACCAGTTAAACTAGTCATTTTTAGGTTAACCCTAGTCAATTCTAGGTTAATTTGGTCAAGTTTGACCTAAGGTTGACTTTGGTCAACAATGGTCAACATTTGGACAACCCGGGTCTAGGGGCCACTAGGTCAATTAGGGTTAGCCCCTAATGGCCATAGGCTAGTGTATCTAGACCATAACCTAGATACTATATGTATACCATAAATATATCTAATATAATATATCTAATATATATATCCAACTATATAACCTATTATATATAATACATCCACTTATATATATACATACATATATAGATAGCTAACATATATACATATACATACATTTTCATATATATATATATATATAAACCCATATATACACTATATATACCAATATATATAATTATATATAATATAACATATATATATATATCACATATATATAGAGGAAATAGAGAGAGAGAGAGAGAGATGAAAGAATTAGAGTGAGAGAGGAAAATAGAACTGGACATAGGAAAGGGGGGGTTCCAGATTCCTGGAACCAGGAAATCAGCCCTCAAACAATACACTATTACACACACACACACCTATACTATATATACATGTATATACATATGTACACACATGTACACACCCAATTTCCTCCCACACACTCACATATACATACACTACCTATACCTATACTGAAAATACACATATATATGTATAAATCACAATAAAAACAGTTTTAAAATTCGATCTTTAAAACTGGGAAAAATATCCCAAAAAACTGGAAATAGCACTGTGTACTCGAAACATAGGTAAACCCATTTTTATGACCCAAACCGAACTAGGGTTCGAATCCAATGGTTGGTAAGTGTGTCCCCACATGTGTACGTGTCGTGCGTGTCACTGGAAGTCCACCACGACACGACACGGCGTGTCAAAGTGTCAAAAACCCTAATCGGGTAAGTACAGTGCACTGTGAAGTGTACTGTCTCGTGCACGTGTTCGCGTGTGTGTAGGACACGACACACACATCCACGTGTCTCGTGGTCATGTGGGTAGATTTGCCTAGGGTTACTCTAAGTATCCAGCACCCTGAATCGAGTAGGGTCGTGTCGTGTCCGAGTAAGAGAGGCGTATCAGAGCCTCGAGTTCGTGTTTATAGTGTCAGTGAGTGACCAGTGCAGAGGCAATTTCGTGTCCGATACGACACGTGGTCGCATAAAACTTCGTGGGTAGGTTGTCAGAGGGTGCCCCTACCCTCGTGCCAAGTGGCACGTAACCACGTGTTGTGTCGTGTCCGCAATCAGTGTCGAGTAGCAGGACAGCGGGCACAGTCTCGTGCGTGCGTGTCGAAGGGTCGTGTGCTCCACACGTGGCACAAAGAGCCTCGTACTCGTGTCAGTGGACAGGTGGGGTGGTTAGGTTCGTGTCTAGCTATGTTTCTGTATCGTGTCCACGACTCGTGTGGACACGACAGGAAGTGTCAAACAGTCGAGTTTTTCAGTGTCACAGTGTAGTTTTAACAGTGTGTTCGTGTCCTGTTTTGGACACGGACACAACTCGAAGTGTGCTCAGTCAACTAGGGTTGTGTCCTACATGTCTAGGGCTACCCAAAAATATAATTTGTTTTGGAAAAACACAAAAACCAATCCTTTGTGGCATTTCACCAAATACTGTAATTAGAACACAGATACGTGTCCGATACGGACACCAAACCAATCCTAAATCTCACCAAACTTAGCCTACAGTTCCATGGTACCTAGATGCATGTATTTATGAAGACAAATCAGAATATTAACTAGGTTTGAGGGCATTTACCTATTTGTGTATTTCCAAAGGAAAATCAATGAGAGGGGGGGGGGGTGTCCTTCCACTTGGTGATGCCCAAAGCTCACGAAATCTGGATTGCTAGCCTCCCTTAGCACCCTTGATGTTGTAGGGTCCCAATACAAAAGACTAGAGTCAATTTGGATCAAAATTGATCAAGTTGTGGGTGTTTGAAGAAAATAGGATTTTTCTAGGTTTTAATTCATGCAAATTGATCATGAATGAATTTAAGGGGATTATATAGGAAGGGGGGTAGTGTTTGGCTGCCATGGGGGTAGGGGAGGGTGTCCTACCACCTTGCAAACTTAGCCCCTAAGTCTTTGACTAAGGGGTTAGATATTTAGGTTCTAAAATATCTAAAAAGTGAAATATCTAGATATTTATCTAACTAGATATTTATACATAAAGCTAACATCCTCTACTTAGTCTTCTAGGTTAGTTGCTAACCTCTAGATTAGGCTAAACTAGGTTAGGGACTAACATGACACTAATCAATAATTAGACAATAATAAAAACACATAAATACAAATAATTCCAAACAAATCCTAGAAAATTACCAAAATACCCTTTAGGCTAAAAAGCCCTAATTTAATGTTCTAAACCTATGGCTAGGCTCACATGATCATGGTTAGTCTCTAGGTTATGAAATCTCTAGGGTTTACACTAGGGTTATAATAGTAAGTCACAAAGTCATAAGTCATGACTTAGAAAATGGTTTTAACTAACTAAAAATCACCAAAAATCATATCATGACTATAATACCATTAATAAATAATAAGAATAATAATTTTTCAAAAATACCCCAATTTCAGAAAACTGGGTGTTACAAGTCTACCCACCTTAAAATAATTTCGTCCTCAAAATTAGATGGTCGTACTCCTCCTAGGTCAAACCTCCAACAATCAGGGACGAAGCTACTACCTAGCAACATACAAGGTCAACAAGTAAAATATAGGTAGTAGACCTATACTGGGTCAAGACCAAAAAAATTGACTGGCAGTTTTAGGTCATAAGGTGTCCTTAATTCAAATCGAAATCAAAAGTAACTCCATGGGGTAAATCAGGATGGAGCCTCGGGTCAGAAAAATCGTACTAAGCAAATGAAGCACACAATGGTATGCTTGAGTGGGACACTAAGGTCATGGGTGTAGAGTATCATGTCTAGGTCATGTATGCGAAGTCAGTTTTGAGAAAACAACTAGTCTTGTGCTCCAAAATTTAAAGTCACGGTAATGTGCCTACGATGATCATAATTTAGAGTGGGAAAGGTCTATGGCCTAAATTGAACCAGAAATTTGTGATGTAATAGTGGTACCAAGGGGATAGGTTAAATGGGACAGTCTGTGGTCTCATCTAGGTGCACTAGTCATTCTAGATCAAGACTGTCCTATGGTATCAAAATGTACAAGCAATCTAGGGTGTCCTATTTGGGAAGGTAAGGGAACAACATTCATCAAGGCTATAGGGCCGTCTACCATCCTTTATGAAAATTGGTTTTAACTAACTAAAAATCACCAAAAATCATATCACGACTATAATACCATTAATAAATAATAAGAATAATAATTTTTCAAAAATACCCCAATTTCAGAAAACTGGGTGCTACAGATAATAGGCCCACAAATATCCTCAGCTAAATTTCTCAGCACAAATCTATCACCTCCTCAGGTCCTAGGAGCCCAGCTGCTCTACGGCATTCCCTTTTCTCAATACCAAAAGCACCCATGACCACTTCGCTATGGCTGCTTCAGGTACCCTGATCAAAACTTGTTACCTCTGCCTAAAACCAAGGTACGCCATGGGTAACAGGTCCACAAATATATCCCCTATACGGGGGTAAACATCACCACAATATCACAAGCGCAGCAAGCAATACAAATGAAGGGTAGAATTGAAAATACTCTTTATTTGAAGGAAGAAAAAAGCATTACATATTTTCGGGATCATGTCCCCTTCAGAAAGAAAGAAAACGGAAACAAAACAAGAGGAAAAAGCCGACTACATTTCAGCATCACTCAATTCTAGGAGACGATTTCTTACTGAGGTGGTCCTCCGTTCAATCCGTTGCCGAGCACGACGCTCGGCCTCCTGGAATAAATGCTCTTCATTGTCCAAGCCCAAGAACGCTTGACAGTCATCTTCCAATTTCTTCAAGGCAGTCTCCAGGTCAGTCGAAGCTTGAGAAACCCTGTCAGCCTCCTAAACAATCAGTCCTCTGTCTTTGCGGGTAGTCTCGAGTTCAGACTCCAAGAAAGCTAACTTCTTCTGAAGCGCAAGAATCTTCTCCCGTGTCTCAGTAATCTCACGAGAGACAGACTCCTCCCGAGCCACAACATTTTCAGTCGCATAACTCAGTTGATCATACCGATCAGCTAAGTCACTGAGATCCTTCAGCGCGCCCGGTCTGGTCTTATCTCGAGCCGCTCTGGTCCTCTCTATAACAGCAATAAGGGAATTCTGCTCCTCGTTTATAACAGCAGGCAGATCAGCCTGCCGCAATACTCGAAGCTCGAACACCAACTGATCAACCTCCAGCAATTTTGCCTCCAGAAGCGAAGCCATTCCTGCATCATCAGGAAGATCCCTAAGGATGTTTATTTGACCAAGGGCACATTGTCGGGCCAAGGTAAAAGAGGTTCCTCTGTCTACAGCGTCCTCGATTCCCCTCTTCAAATGATGATGAAAACTGGCAACCACGTCCTGTAACGCATCACTCAAAACTTCAGCAGAGGAGGGCGTCAGGGGAAGCCGGAGCGACAATGTCGGAGGAGTAACGCTAGAGTTCGCTACCGGTGGAACGGAGTCCGAGAAGAACGATGCATGAATAGCGGCCAACTCGTCTTCCGCCGCCCGGAGAGCTTGGATGCTCGACAGGGAAGAAAGGTCGACTCTCGAAGCCATCGGAACAGAGGATGACGCAAGGACCATCGTCCCCTGCCCCAACTGCCCCGAGAATTGGCCCGTGAAACTCGGGCCCCCAGAAGGCCCCTCAAGACGAGTCGGGCAGTGAGGAGGTACACCTCTTTCCACCGATGTCCCTTCGGTTGGGGTTGTCTCAGCGACGTCCATCCTCGGCACTAGAGGGACAGGACCTGAATGTCCAGAATAACAATCAATCGACGTAACCCGAAGGACATGATGATAAAGTAGATAGGCTTCCTCACGGGTTAAGATTCGGCTAATCTTACCAGGAAAGGGGCATAAAGGCCGCGGCTCATCCACAACTGGCATAGTCCCCTCACCCGCGATCCTCGTGTTAAACTCAGTCACATCCCCTGCCCCCGTCACCTTGAAGGAGGATACAGATTGATCTGCGTTCTCTTGAATAGGAGCAGGCTCATGGGAGTCCCCGTCATTCGGGGTCACCGCCTCGACATCCTGAAACTCTTCTTCTTCTCCCGACACCTAAAAGAGGGGACAAAGATAGTCAGGATTGAAACTCAAAAAAAAGGAGGGAGAAGGGATCAAGAGCAGTTTTGTTACCTCTAATATAGGGTTGACTTCTTCGACACCCTCTTTTATGGCTAGCAGACGGTGCCTAGTCGCAACCAGCTTCCGGGATCGAGAAACACTGCCTATAGGAGAAACTTGCCTGCTACGCTTCGGAATAGGACCAGGCGCAACAAGAGACTGATCCCTCAGCACCTTATCTGACAAAACATGCGACTGACCTACCTCTGCGCCTACCACTGGAAGGATAGAGTCATCTTCATCACACTGGTTGCCTTCGCCACCCTCAGCAGCGAAATCCAAATCTGGCACTTCGGCTCTAACCTTTCTTTTCTTGGCCCTTTGAGAGCCTTCCTCCAGACCGGTGCTAACAATAAAACTGGTACCCGGGTTAAAACCAACTGGGGGCTTGTTCGCCATGACATAATACAGAGCTGCCATGTACAAGATCTCCACTGACTCCTTAATGGCAGGGACCGAGAAAATGGTGCGAGTGTGGAACGAATCATAATATTGCCAAGCTCTGATACCATCAAGAAGACTACCCTCATAACCCAGGCAAGGACTGGGGCTGTCCAGACAAAGTTGGCTGTATCCAAACTGCCGGGCAAACCTGCTAGGCAGATAAGGCTCCAGAAAAACAGCATTGCGGTTACGGTACACTAGATGTACGGGACGGATGTTACGTAACCATAAGAGTATCTGGCCGTCCAGAAGCTGAGGGGGCGCGATACCGTCAATATGTACAGCCTCTATGTCCCTGGCAGTAAAGCGAGGGACGGATACGAAGATATGATACTTATCTGCCCTCGCCAATGCCATCCGGCAAGTCCGCATGGTTTCACACTCCCAAGGCTCGTCACGATAGCGGAAGATAAATGCGTCATCATCAGCCACACCGTATTCAGAGCCCGGCCTCATCAAAGACGGGTAATGTATCAGCAGCCACCCCATCAAATAGTGATAGGGCAACTCAGTTCGTTCAAAATCCTTGGTCACGTCGTGAGCAATGATTTTGGATGTGAAGGTACGAAGGCCACGGTGTATGCTGCACACCATGGCCGGGAGGAGAGCTAGCCTAATTCGTAAAACTAACTTCACAGCCGGAAGGATGAAGTTACAACTAATTCTCTCAATAGAACCGGCTCCTCCCGAGACTACACAGTTTCGAAGCCAGATCATCAAAAATCCCACCAGAAGCGCTTTCTCGGACAGCTCTTGAGTATCCTGGTAAAAGTAATCAAAAGTATCAGTCTGGCTCCCAAATTTGTCGCTGGTAGTGGCCACTCCCTTAGCCGACGACACCGAGTCCTCAACCGCTTCCCGAGGTCGAGGACGACGAGAGGTGACTCTACCTAAGGCATCTGCCGAGAAGAGATAGTGCACCCAATCTCTGGTGAAGGGTGCATTCCCTTCCAGGTTACTATCCTTTCGAGTCATCTGATAACATGCGTTATAATGGCACAATATCTCCTGGCAAAGGGCCGCAAAGCCAGGATACCGTCGTTCCACATCTTCGAGTTCCTCATTAGTGGGAGTATACGCTTCAAACGCTTCGTCCCCCCAAGGAAGCTTGGAGACCGCGTGCATCTCATGGAGCGCGAGTCCCATCTCCCCTACAGGTGCGTAAAAGGTCCCCGTACGACAATTATACATTTCCAGCAGAGACATGAGCAGCTTCTTGTTTATGGACAAGCCACGACTGGTACCTCAGATAGCGTGGTACAAGCCAATCTCGCACAAAAAGGCCTCATACTTCTGCAAGATCCAAGTAGACAAATTGATCCACGAAGGAACAGAGTGCACCCAACCAGGGAACGTCAACCGACCAACGGGATAGGAGCCTTTTCGAGCAAGCTGATTTATAAAAGTGTCAAAGGTAGAAAATGAGAAATTAGGGCCCACCACATTCAGGAAAGAACCTGGGACCAACCCCGTCACAGAACAACTAGTGTGCACTTTGCCGGCAATCACGGACTTCAGATTGTTATTATAATGGATGTTCCCCACAAACATCCCACCCCTGGTAGGGGTTAAAGTCTCCCCTATCTTTCGATCTAACGGGAGCATATTAAACCAAGATAGCGGGAAGTGTCGCTCCATTTGGGGGATGCGAATCGCCATCCCGTTAGAAACAAAGTTCCAGTCCTCCGACACCTCCAGGACATGATCGTTCTCCATGGTCAAGGCATCTCCAAAAAAGAACGCAGGCTTCAAATACTCCCCTTCAAATTTTCCGGAGTTCATCATAGCATTAAGGAAGTGAAAAGGCTGATTCTTGATGGCATTCAATCTAACCGTGGGCTCATCGCTCGGAAACTGGTCAGCCATATACTGGACAATATGGTCATACCTGTAGCCGAGAGCGGCTTGAGCGCTACCCACCAAGAGTTCTCCAGCGGCGTTAACCGGCAGGTTCACTGAAGAACAAACAGAGAAAAGTAAGTTAAACGGAGGGATAAAACAAGAGAGAGCCGATTGGGTGCTCTCAAACCCCATGCGGCTCAAGAAGACATCCATGCGGCCCCATGAAGCTCTCAGAAATCTCATGCGGCTCCGTACAATAAAAAGTCTATGCGGTTTAGCGTCACTTATGCGGCTTCGCCAGCAAGGCACGCATACAGACGCGGTAGTTCTCTTATGCGGCTCGCAACTCAGCCATAGGGCGAACATGCGATTTACAAAGGCTCGTGCATAAAGTATGCGACGTAACCATGGCGGTTGGGGTTCTTTATCTCATGCATTGTCCTTACCAATAACGGGGGGTGAACGTCAGGATGAACATCAGGTACGGCGACGGGCGGAGTAGCAGCCGCAGCCGAGGTGGAAGTGGAGGCCGCCTTCTTGCCCTTTACTGCCACGGTCTTCTTGGGAGCCATTAATTATCAAAAGAGGAGAAGGGCGGTCAAGATAGGGAAGGTCTGAGGAAGAAGAAGGAAAATAAAGAAGTCTTCTCTCTCTTCGAACTCTTCCTATTTATAAGAAGACGGGAGAAGGAGGACACGTGGGCCAATGACCGACTCATGAAGAGCGCAACCGACTCCTTGGGTTTCGTCTCCAAGATTCACCCAAGGCGTCAAATCCGAAATATTTCATGAGCTGACTCTTAGGATTCCCTCCTACAAAGACGGCGCTGAAACGAATTTGAGGCAATTAAAGACCTGCACACGTGGCAAGCAGCTATGCGGCTGAACAGTTTCCTGCGGCTAAGTCACTTATGCGGCTGAATAATTCATACGGCCGAGACTTCTATGCGGTCAGAATTCCATATGCGGCTAGAGGAACACGACCATGCTTCTTATTCAAAGTATTTCAATTTTACAAATTGAAAACTTTGAAGGGGGTCCTGTAGAAGCATGGAAAATACTAAAAAAAATAATTCATGCGGCCAGGAAAGATCCATGCGGCTTAGAGAACTCATGCGGCTCAGAGAATCATGCGGCATAAGGAGCTATACGGCCAAAGGCATTCCATGCAGCTCAGAGGACACGTAGCCTGATAGTGCTCCCCTCCGACCCATGCTACATTAATTGCTATGATGGCTGACCCCTCTGAAAAGTTGACAGCCCTAACACAAAGGCAGGTAATTATGACTCTGTCATAATGATGAATCTCTAGGGAAGAGGAAAGAAATCTCTGACACAAATCCCCTGAGAGCCACAAAAATGCCACGTGGCCTTGCTACGTGGGCATTCGTATGCAGCTCGCTTCTCATGCAGCTCAGAATAAATCCTATGCAGCTCAGGCCATAGAAGCCTCATGCGGCTCGAGCAAAGGACTTCCAATGCGGCTAAGAGTGAATCCATCCTATGCGTCTCAGGCCATGAAAACCTCATGCGGCTCTAGCGAGGACTTCTCATGCGGTTCAAGAGGATCATGTCTATGCGGCCCAGGCGGATATATACCTATGCGGCCCACAATGATTATTCCTCTGTGGTTAGAGGACTCAAGTGAGGGCTACTGCCCACGCAGCCCTGACACGTAGGCTTAACCATATGCGGCTCACATTCATATGCGGCTCACTAGTCATGCGGTCCAGATCCCCCCAGCAGCTCCTAGGACACGTGTCCTAAACCGATTAATTTCTCAGATTTGCTGCCATTAAAGATTGGGTCAAATCCCAATAAATCTGGGACACGTGGCAGAAGAATAGATCTAATTTATTCGCAGATATCAGAAGATCAGTATAAGGATGATTTATTCCAATCAGCATTAATTGCTCATGGGATTTGGTGTAATCTACATCTTAGGGCCCAGATTCATCATAATCAAAACGAATGGCCAAGATGGACCAATCCCCAAGCCGCCGCCATCTCTAAAAGATAATCATTGGCAACCCTAATGATCACATCCCACTATTATAAATAGCAAGGTGCCATTCCCTTGTAAAGATATACAATTTCAGAGAGAAAAATATGTATATACAGAGAGACTCCCCAATAGTCAGAGAAAAGAATACACAGAGAGAGAGAGGCCAGAAGAGCAACAGAGGAGCAAGAAGAGCATTTCTTCGTCAACGCCAACCATTTTTTTACAAGGAGCCAAGGCTGCATACCGATCGTCCAAGGAGTAAGGCAGGGCTGCCGTCGCCTTCCCGAGCCTCTATCGTCACCCCCCAGAATCTAAAATAAACAATTGTACTTAGACTGCTGTACCTAGGTTTTTGTCCTTAGGCTTTCTTTGTACAAGAGAGTTTGTAACGTGAAGTAAAAGTTCGGTCCTCCGATAATTGTTCTGTTCTTTTATATTTTATGGCAAACAGTCGCGAAGAAGATGAAGAAGAAGAAGATGGTAATGGTGGTACAGCGATTACCGTAGAGGATGACCACGGTGGTGGCGGTCGGCCGAAGTGAGGCGTGGGTATGGGAAGACGACGAAGAAGTTGCACGCGGAAGAGGTTTAGTGTACGGCTAGGGTTTTACAATCCTCCTTATTGCTGCTACATCATTGTATTTATAAGGGGTGATGGAACGGATATGGGTTTAGTCTTAAGTGTTTTGGGCTAGGTTTGGGCCAAGGAGTTGGGCATGGAATTAACATGCATATATATAGGCATTTGGGTTGGGAAGGAACCATAATTTGGTGGAGTTTCTTAAGGAGTTTGTTAGAAAGAACTAGAGGTTGGGCTAAAACGTTATTGAAAATGTGAATTATAAGTACAATATGTAAGTCCCTAAACAAAACAATATCATACTTATTGGCGTGAAGACCCAGCAATTAAATATTACATATAGGATGAAGCCCCAAGAATATAGCCTAAGCAGCTTAATTCGTTATTTAATAGATGGGCCCTAGAGAATTAAAATTAGGGAAACCTTTTCCATGAAAATAACGTTAATGTAATGTCAATAACATTTATATATACATAACAATTATTTATGAAAATAAATAATAGACCTTTAAAAAAATAAACTAGTACATATATACCATATACATCTATGTGGTCGTCTTTGGACGCACCATATAACTACATGGGTTTAGGTTGGGTTCAGGTCAATCTGTACTAGACTAGTATAATCAAGTCTCCTAAGAAGTCAAAAAGTCTTAATAATAATAATTAACTATTTATAATGGTCATGTCACAACTTGGCCTGGTTTTTCTGGTTAGGACACACTTATGGCTCGGTCTTCCTTACCATATCTAATACACTAGTGAAGGCACGCCACTGCATTATCCGTACCACGGTTCCTAGTCACCTTATACTCTAATTCCTAACCATAACTAAAATCATCTACCGTAATAATTATCTAACTAATTATATATAAAAACAAATTTTAAAAAAATTACCATTAAATAAATAAATAAAATATTTTAGAAAAAAAATTTTCGGGAAGGGAAGCTACACTGACTGTAGATATTCGGATGTCCAGGGGTATGAGTATACATCTATTGTGTCACGACCCGCACCCAGTGTAGGGCACGAGAAGTGGGTACATCCAGCCTACGCCGCAGTGTCGACGGTAGAACGCTATTCTAGGTCACAACTAAAACTAAATACAATATGATATACTCTCCGTACGGAGGACAATCACAGTAGGATACAACTCAATCACCAAAACTAGAAGTAGCACGATAAGATAACAATGAATCCACAAGAGAAGTACAACAGAGAGAAATAAATCTCGGTATTATCAACACCAACTCAAACAAGCATAAAATAAATACAACTCAAGATAATTGAAAATAAAATAAGAAAAACTCTAGCCATCTACTCCAACCTTTACTATGTCTCCTCTTGGCTAGCAGGTAACCTCCAAGCTATCTGTAAAATTTTTAACAGGTCCAGTCAGGACAGGAACGAGCACAATATATCTCATACAGATCATAGCAGGTTAGGAAATATAAACGTACAAAAGAGTACGATACATGAAAACTGAAAGAATGTACATGATTTAAAGAGTGAACTGTAACGAAAATATCTACTATAAGTAGAGAACTTTCAGTGACTAGTGATGTAGAGTACAAAGTCGACATGTGAATGGCTGGAATTGCACATAAATATACTAAAGAGGTCACATGGTTATACTACTTTGGAATTGTTCACATGACTATTTATACTCTCACATATCCCAATCAATACACAAGGATCCAGACAAGTTATGTTATGCATATGATTTTTACATGAAAGCCCATAGATGGATGCACATGAAGTATACATGAGGGCTCATAAATGAGTGCACATCAATTAAGGCCCATAAATGGGTGCACATGAAGTATACATGAGGGCTTATAAATGAGTGCACATGAATTTCATATGAAAGCCCATAAATGGGTGCACATGAAGTATAGGTTACACATGAAGTACATGAGAAACATGACCGAACATGAGAGCACATAAGAGTACACGAGCGTACGTGAACGTACATGAAGCACATGAGAAACATGAATAA